>JAECUM010022089.1:0-61923 GCA_016617855.1 Megalonaias nervosa | reverse complement strand
TGTATTTTACAGGAAATATCTTCGATTTGCATGTGTTTGTTTCTCCATTTTGTGTCAATGTGATTAACAGCTGCATTACTATGTGGACAAAAAGAAGTTTTGAAATTTTACAATAAATTTAAGATAGAGACTTCATATAAATTTAGGTTGTACATAATATGCTTCCAAATTGTATCTTTTGTCAAATTATTGCCTATTTCCACCTGAAAGCGAAGAGATTTTTTATTTTTGTTAACAAATTTCTTGAACGGACTGATTCATTGTGGACTGCTAGGGTGGGGCTGCCGTAGAAACAAGACAGAATTGTCAAATAAACTTCTGTGCATACAATCATTAAAGAACCAGTTGTAACGATTATGAATTTAAGGATTTTGGTTTCCTTTTTTGTTTAATTCTGCATTATTATTATTGAATTATTTCGATAACAGAGGCTGCACCCAAATGTCGATAATCACTTAATTTCGGCCTAATAAATGCATAACTTCTCCATCGCTTTCAGACATGATCATGGTTGTGCTGACGGATAAAGTCACTGCTTAAACAAAGTCATTACTATATGTCATCAAAAGATCTCTAAAATATATACCATCTGTTGTGAAGAATAACAGATATGATAGCGTAAAATCTGTCTTTGAGGGTAACAGACATGATACTGTAAAATCTGTTTTCGAGAGTAACATATATGATACTGTCAAATCTGTCTTTGAGGGTAACAGATGATGCATCAGTGACACAGAATATCGAATAGCAACAACTTACGTAAGTTCAGTCAATTACAATTTGCTTGATTCATGTGAAAAACTAGTAATAAAAATGTAATGCTTGAAGCCAGTCTCTTTGTTTGTTTGGGGTTCGTATTAAGGCTACTTTGATTGTGCCTTCTCATTGATTAGATACGTGAAAACTAGAGGGTCAATAGTCTAGACAAATTTTAAAATCTATTCATCCTGTTGGAGAGAGAGAGAGAGAGAGAGAGAGAGAGAGAGAGAGAGAGAGAGAGAGAGAGAGAGAGAGAGAGAGAGAGAGATGGCAAAGAAGAAGAAATAAATGAACATACAAATCTGAATGACATACACAAGAGCATATATACTTCCTAAATTAAAAAATAAGGTAGTTCCAAATCTGATATCGCCATTTTCTCCCACAGATATATTTCAATATTTCATTATGAAATATATCATAAATTATCATCTCCATAATCCATGAAAAACTTGCAAAGACTTTCTCTTGAAATCAGTATCGGTCACGGTAGAAAGTATCAAATCTTTTTGTGACGTAAGAAAATGTGAAGACATTGTTTGAGTTCACTATGATGATTCATTGTTTGAAGCCTGAATAAAGTAATTAGGATATATGTATTTCAAACACAAGAATTCGATACTGATATGCTGAAAGAAAGGAAGTATGTTTTATGTCTCATTGCTTGCTTGTTTATCTGTCATCTGTCTGTCAGTATGTATGTTCGATTCTTATAATTTGCTTATTTACATGACCTTCTCTGTTAATTGTTATATATATATATATATATATATATATATATACCATATATATATATATATATATATATATATATATATAGAGAGAGAGAGAGAGAGAGAGAGAGAGAGAGAGAGAGAGAGAGAGAGAGAGAGAGAGTACAACTTTACAACTTGTGTGACGTTGTTTGAATAATGAATGATCACATATTTCTTAGTTCAGCATCTGAATATTAATCCTTGACATTAGGAAGCTACAAAGCTTTCATGTATTATTATTATTATTATTATTATTATTATTATTATTATTATTATTATTATTATTATTATTATTATTACTATTATTATTATTATTATTATTATTACTATTATTACTATTATTATTATTATTACTATTATTATTATTATTATTATTATTATTATTATTATTATTATTATTATTATTACTATTATTATTATTATTATTATTATTATCATTATTATTATTATTATTATTATTATTATTATTATTGATGTTGTTGTTGTTGTTGTTACTGTGCTAATTTTGATGTGTGGATGTTAAAAAGGGAACGTAAAGTTTACATTTTGCTGTGAATAACTCAAATTATAAATCGAATCGCAATAACATTGAGAAATATTGCGCACAGATAAGAAAGAAAGATATCGATGAGAGCTGTTCGTTATGAAATATAAGTCAGTTTATATTTCCATTTTGTAATATGGATCGCGAATTCAGGAATATATTAGACTTGTCTGATATCTCCATTGTGAATTTGATGATGGCCAGATGCAAATTGTTAGAAAATCTTATAGTTGTTGAAGTTCTTCTTTTTTCCTACCCATTTGCTCTCTACATCGTTAAATAAAATCGTATTGCACAGTGGAATGCATCTGCTCTTTAAAGAAGATATTGTCAGGAAATGGAACATTACTGACTCCTGTAAAAGTGATCCTCAAAGAACAACCTTTGGCCACTTGCCGACGACCAAACAAACTGAAAAAGCACCTTACGTGTGCCCAGTTAATAAAACTATAGCCTAATACGGAAGCATGGACATACAGATGTGAAGACAGACATTGTTTAATTCATAGTCAAATGCCAGCGACTATTACTTTCATTACCTCATCAACACAAGTTAACAATATCAACCAAAGTCTACAATGTGTCAGTGAAAATGTCATTTACCTCCAGGAGTGTATTAGTTGTGGAGTCCATAATATCAGCTAAACAAGATCAACACAAAACTTGGCTAACATTTCAACTTAATCGGACAATGTTCAGTTAATAGAAATGTTGCCCATTTAGTCAGATCACAGATGGACTGACAATGAATATGGCCAGAAAGAGAAATATGGGATATGGAAGATATGAATTCATGGTGAATTTGGCCTAAAGTAAAACTCTTTTCCAAAAGTATTCTTTTTAACACATTGTGCATTTCGGTTTTTTTCAGTTTGCTCAGCCCTACTGTACGCTATTTTCATTCACCTTTCCATTTAATGTATATATATTCTTATAATTGTTTCTTGCAATGGAATTTATAAAGGGATGTAAATCTAGAAGCGAAAAATAATGCACTGCTAACACGATCTCCTCTCAAAATGTGTCATGCATAATAGAATTGTGAACATTTGACACGCTTCTAGTATTGTGTAAGTACAGGTTACCTGCTATAAAGATTAGTCATGAATGGGGGAATCGTTACGAAAGTTACATTGTTTATAAACGAATAATTAAGCGTGAGTTTTGGGAGCCCATTTTTGGCACGATATGCACTAAGCATAAGTGAGTAATGTAAACTGGCCTTAGGAATGTAGAATGTAGTCATTTGTTTGCATAAACAAGGAGACACAAGTTATTGTGGTCCAGGTGTAAATCATTGCCATTGCGTCCAAGTTTATGAACATACTCTGAACATAAGTTGTCCTACCTTCTCTCGTAAAATAATTAATGAAATTACGACATAGGAACCACGCGCGTAACTGTTGCCTGTGAATCATCAACTAAAGAGTGTATGCCAAAACATCAGAAATATTTGCAAGAAGAAACAGAAGACTATGTCTTTTTACGATCAATAAAACATACATTTATAAATATTGTTATGTGAGATGCATGTTGAGAGTGTACGTGCTGGATCAGTGCAAAGCATTGAGAGTGTACCATATAATCTGAGTAATATAGTCCGCTTCTGAAGAAAGAGCATTGCAGGAGTTGATTTTTATCTCGTGTGCAAGCAAATCTAATTGTTACTGGAGTTCTGGCAAATTACAACTCAGCAATTTTACCTAGTGACTAATCCTTTGGATGATTCAGGGTCACGTTTCACACAGTTTAGAACTAAAAACGGGGTCATCACAAAAAGGCATTATTTTGAGGGAAAGTAAGAGAGAATATTAACAATGAAGTTATTGTTCTGCGCTTTCTTGAGATGCAAAGACTACGTTGAAACACATTCTCAATATGTTGGAATTGTCTTGATACATTGTCAGTGTCAATACGCTTATCATTAAACTGTGTTGAAAAGTAACAAGAAAAGTTGATTACATTTTTGTTAGCTTTTAGAACTTACAGCAGATAATCACTGTTAAAGCAATTTCTTTCATTAATACCAAATATTAATATGCTGTAAATAAAACGCTAGATAAAAACTCAGAATAAGACGGGCATAGTCAGTGAATTACAAAGAAAAAGCTAGATAGGATATCAGAATGAGGCGGACATAAACAACGAAGTGCAATCGACGAATATGACTCATTTCGCAATCAGAAGAATAGGGTATTGCGGTGTATCTCTTTGGGAAGAGGTGTTACCAGTTATCGTATATAGTTAGCGAAATGATGTCGGCTACACATGGATAAATTGTCTACATTCACCCTGGTATGTAGTTACTTTACAAGTTACGTAGGAATTCTGAAGTTTCCTTGTAACAGAATCTTAACTGTCCACAATCCCATTAGTTTGTAGTTACTTTACAAGTTATGCAGGAATTCTAAAGTTTCCTGCAATAGAATCTAACATGTCCCAAATCACAATGGTCTATGATTCACAAGTTACGCAGGAGTTCTAAAGTTTCCTTGCAACAGGATCTAAAATGTCCCCAACCAGGCTGACCTGCACTTTACATTACAAGTTACGCAGGAGTTCTAATGTGTCCTTGCAATATAATCAACCTTATGGGCTTAAGAAACATTTTAATCATTTATTTAGCCTGATATCAACATCCTTGATATCAATAACTGTGGAAAATAGAAATATTTAGTGGAATACATTGCCACTGAATAAAAATGAAAATCAGCATTTGCATGGATATATATTGTAAGCAAGTTACATATTTTAAATTACAAGGTTATCGTCTTTTGACAGAAATTGTTGTTGTTGGCATTGGTATAATTAATTACATGAACCACCATATTAAATGTAAAATACAAGGTGGCTAAATTGTTACTTAGCCTTCGAATGTTTAGTTTGGTTGACGATGTTAAAAAGCAATAGAACAAACAACCAGCAGCAACAAAGACAAAACTATAGTAACTGGCACGACAAAAATAATGTTTATGACGTGTGAAACGAAACCAATTAGTAAACTGACAACAAACAGTGTGAGTAAATCAAGTGGATCGTTGAACTTGTGTCAATCTCATTAACAAAGATCACTCATATTTAGTTTTTCGGTGTTTCATCCCGTGGTTTACATCCCTTGATAAATGACCTATAGTTAAGATCGATTGCTGTCTTACCTTCTAGAGTGCTGGCTGTCAATGATTGCATTAATGATATAATATTGCTACTGCGTCCTTTATCATTAACAATAAAAAGACTGTAAAAAGGAGAATAGCTGTAACAACAATTACAAAAACAATAACAGCAGTAATACCAACACGACTACAACAACAACCACAAACACTCCTGCTACAACAGCAGCATAAATAAGAAGAAATTATACAACACTAGAAATATAATTCAATCTATTTTAGATAGTCAAGGTGAACGTGTACTGTTTATCTGTGTGTGAGTGTGTGTGTGTGTGTGTGTGTGTGTGTGTGTGGTCCAGTTCAGCAATTGCAAAATGCACAACAAACTCTTGTATTGGAGCCCGACTCCGTCGCGTTACATTTTTTCTTTTCTGACAGTGTGATGAATTATTGCAGACTTTTACGTTTTCTAGTATCAATCTTCAAAGTATATGGTTTTCATCATTTCCTGAATAAAATGTGACAATACAATTCTGCATTTTGATAGGAAGACATAGTACAGGTATGAACACAGTGCAAAACATGTGCTGTGGTTATTTTAATGGGGCACTTAAGATCGTTACAGGATTATAAAGATAAGTTTGGCATTTTCACGTACTCTAAATCCGAATCGCGAGATACGCAACTTTATTTACTTCTCGCAAATGTTCAGGAAAGAAGGAAAAAGAGATTGCGAATTTCGTGTAGCTTCTGTTAATTTATGTGAACCCTATCTTTTTTTAATGCATGTCAGAACGGCGCGTATCGCTTATAAATTGTAAGAAATATTTCCTTAGTATTTACAAGATTTGAATCAAAGTTCAATGCCTGGTGCATTTCATAATAAGATAACTTAAGTATAAACAACAGTAAACAAATATTGTTCGCAGCCGATAATGCTGATTTTATTGAAGATACACCAGATGTCAATGATACCCTGGATGCAAAGGCCTCGACCATTTTTCAAAAAAAATCATCAGGCTAGGAACCGAATCTAGGTTTTATAGAAATAGTTGCGACAGTTGAAGAAGAATATATATATATATATATATATATATATATATATATATATATATATATATATATATATATATATATATATATATATATATATATATATATATATATATATCCAGAGTTCCAGAAACCGCAACAAAATTTCTGTCATGTCCTATGTCAGACTAGTCACAACCATCTTCAACAACTTAGTAGACGTCGCTACAACGATTCGATGCATCTGCAAGTCAAGATCATGGTTTTAGCAATGTATATCAGACGTTGCCCGTTTCGGGATGTCTTTGAAATAGGAGGAGAATATTTTCACATAGTCTGCATACAACTCATTTGTCAAAATCCAGATCTATCACGAAAGTTGGATTACCTCTTAGGATAACTGCCCCTGCCCACAATTGGAATAATTTACTAACTGGTGTACTTTGTTAATTCTCCTCAAACTCAGCATATCAGTATGGTCGATATGGTGCATGAAAGGAAATCTTTTATCACGTCTGACTTGCAGCTATATGAAAAAGCGAAATGGCTTGAAATGTCCATGGATGAATGTAAGGGTTAGGTGAGTCTCCAGTATAAGTGTGTTGCATACATTTCTAGCAGTGTTAAGATGAGCTGGATGCTGTATTGAATCGAGTGGCATATATGAAACGTTGACCGAAACAAATGTCAGTGACACAACAACCATTAGAGGGCATGCATATAAAAAGGGATGTGACATCTTATGCTATTACTCGACGGGTACGTGTTTGCCATTATGATGGAAAGCGGCATGCAGTATGTGGCGGATGTAGATGCAGTAAGAAATTCAGCGAAGAAGTTGAAGAGAATGACACAGATCTTAATGAAAGCGTTAGCAGAGCTTTGCCAGATCTAAGGAAGAATTCAAAAACATGATGGTAAAGCTAAAAGGCGATGACAGCATCCAACTTCTTGTGATAATTTTCTGCTACATGATAAAGGTGTTATGTCTCCCTGCGTTCGTTCATCTGATCATCAAATGATGTGACCTTCATCTCGGATCTTTTGAGAAAACGTATAGGTACACTTTCGCTGGCGATAAACAATATTTTGCTAAACATAGTTCCTCTTACATTAAGGAAACATCAACTCTTGAACGAACTGATCCGATCTCATAGATGAATGTTCTTTGCTTGCTCTCTCTCTCTCTCTCTCTCTCTCTCTCTCTCTCTCTCTCTCTCTCATTACTTTAAATTCCGGAGCACACATTATTTTAATCGTGAAAAATCCAGTCCAAGTGCGGCTTTCTGAAGAAACGCACGAGTCAGCTAGGGTTTCTATGCAAGTAACAAAAACAAAATCAAACATCCAACCGTTGATATATCAGGAACATAACTGGACAAAGCTAAAGGAGCAATATTACATCATGCAAGTCTATCCAAACCAAACGAGTGTGTGATGAATATAATTAGGAAAAAAATGTTATGCTGGAAGAAGTTGTTTGTTGAACTTTGGCGAATTTATAAAATTGGACTGGAAAACTGCTCGTATATTATGCTAGACCAGATCACTTCAGATTGTGTGTAGACGTTTCGTCTCCAGACAACAAGATCAATATGAATGTTCGGAAAGATTAAACACAAATTAGAAACACAGGCTCTGAGCCTTAAGGTTGACAGATCTGTTTCATCGGTTGCTTTAGCCTTGAACCTCTGTCTAGCTGCCGGAAGTATCCTGCCTTGTCTATAAAAGAAGAAATAGAAGTACCAGCTTGGCGCACTGATATCAAAGACAAATCACAGCCTTATCGGTGATCAAAAGAATCAAAAACCTCTCACCAACTAGTAGGGATTTCAAACAGCAAACAAACTTTCTGGAAGCTGCTCGCATCAAGTTCAGATAAAAGAATCCTGGCATTTTCAGAGTTAGGCAAACATAATGAGGTTTCCTAGGAAGAAACACAAGAAATATTCTCGTAATGCTCTATCGACTAATACCAACTTTCTCAAAACTGTCAGATACAAGATGCTTCTTGTTTAGCAGAAACCACGATGAACATATTTTTTTCAACAAAGAAACCACTAATGGAAATGATTCCAGAAGATATTTACTTGATAATAGTTTGGTGGCAAAATGATTTTACCCATCTAATCATTCCGAACCTTTATCATAACGGTCTGGCTTTTGGGGGATCAAGAAATAATACCAGATAGAATGTATCTTCCTCCAACCTCCGAAGTTGTGAGCGAACGTATTAAATGTTCATATACACTGAGTTAGTGTTATGTGACTTCAAGTTCCTCCTGCAGATTGACAGACTCTAATTGAAAAGAAATGTTCAAGTATGAAGCAGATAACTAGCTATATTAAAACAATAATGAATCAATTCACTTGTAGTTGGTGATAACGAAATCATTGAATGTGATGGGCCACTGTGAGCAGTCTACATGCTATGCGTAGCAAGTCTTTGAGGTAATTGTAGATGGGATGTTTACAGTTGTTTTCGTCGGCTTGTAGGCAGCGTGGGATCCTCATGACCGATGAACAACCAACAGACCCCCAATCCCACTCTCATCCTCATCCATCCGATTCCCCTATATTCCTAACATTGAAGTAAATAGTTGAAAAATGTTGTTCATTACTCTTACAAAATCATGCAAAAATCATAAACGTTTAGAATTATCAACTCTACAAACCTTATCATACATTGAATGTATAGACTGAAAGGCGACAAACCCTAACGTGCATTTAAAGCATAGATGAAAACTTCAAACCTGAACATGGATTGAAGATATATATAAACGCTACAAACCTTAACATGAAGCGACGTTATAAACACTACAAACTCTAGCATAAACTGAATTTATAGGTGAACACTACAAACTCTGACCTGCATTGAAGGTATAGATAAACACTACAAACTCTAACATAAATTGAAAGCATAAATAAAAAAGCTACGAACCTTAACCTGCATTGAAGGTATAGATGAAAACTACAAACCCTAACATGCATAGATACGTCCTACAAACAATAACGTACATTCAAGGTCTACATAACGGCTACGAACACTGAAGCTGTATATAAAAAGTGTATGTACTGTCTGGCCACTGTAAATCTCTATTAAACGTACAGCCTGGAATTTATCCAATGCACAGTCTCTTAATGAATCTAAAAACTCTTGCAAAAAATTAGACATCTAATTTGTTGAAATGATTAGCATGTTTTCGTCTGTTGAAAAGTAAAGATAGATGAATAAAAAGCAAACCAACCCCAGTTCTGACAAATTGTTTTTATAATTCTTAAAGCCAGTAAACTGCTCAAATTTACGAATGTTGTGCTTTGCTTATAATAGACACTCGTATTTTCTTGCTGCCAGGTGTAGTTTGTAGTAAATGATATTTGAAAACTATTCATTGCTGTTTCCGCTTTGTATGTCTGATGTAAGGTTTTGTATGCTTGAAGTTCAGTCATGAAAATTTGAATGGCGTCTTTAAAAGTGCAGCTTGAAAATATGGATTGAACATGCCTACTCAAATGCATCAGTAATCTCTCAAACACCTGTTGTAGAAGTTGTCATATTCTGTCATCGACGAAAGTGTCAGATGACAATGCATTCTTCATTCTACTCTTGGACGAGTAGAAGGAAGATGATGATGATACTTCTGATGATAATGACAATAATGACAACGATGACGGAGAAGTTTAATGGTAACCAGTAATGGCTGATGCCATTTAGTGACTTTTTTCTTATATTTAATCTTCATGAGACGGATTAAACTAACTGACATAATCAAAAGCTTATATTGAATCACATGACAGTATACTGACATATAATTATGAATCCTGAAATTAGATTTGAAAATATATCGGTATCGTAGAGAGAACAAAAGCAATATCTGCGCGTATAGCTTTGTACACACAGTTAATGTATTAACAAACCATATCCATGTGAGCAGATTCCTTCTGCTACGTCTTTTTGTTCACAAATATCATGTGGTTCATACACTCTTTACATTATGTTGCATATTATTTTGGAAATGGTTCACTATTTCTTTAATTTGTAGCATTTCATAACGTACACGAAACAGAACCATACACGAAACAGAAACATATTCAGAGAAGATGGAAGGAAGTTCTTTCTGCAGGATCAGGAGACTCATCCGCATCGAATGCAGATATATTTGCTTACATCCGAAGCCAAATTCTTATTTCGCATTTCTCGGGTGCCACGTTGTTTGAAAACTCAAATATTGTATTTGCAGTTTTACTTCATTTTCCGTTTCTTCAGGTACTCGGCATGTTCAGTTCGTTTAAAACTATTTTACATGCTAAATTGATTTTGATGATTTTATAAGATTGTTGAATGCTTTAAAATTTAATTTAAAAGCATTCACAATCTTGATTTTTTTATGTCTTGCGACCAGAACTCTACCATTAAAGAATAAAAAGTGTTTGTAAGATTGAAATGTATTTCCTGTGCATTTTAGATTAATCGGATATTACTTTCTTTGGATAGAAATCTATACATTTTACTATATCGACATTGTAAATAAACCTTTTTATCTAAAATCTGAAAGATGCTAATTCAAAAACGAAAAGGAAATTGACAGTAACATTGTACGGGATCAACGCAATATATTTACACACACACACACACACACACACACACACACACACAGATATATATATATATATATATATATATATATATATATATATATATATATATAGTATATATATATATATATATATATATATATATATATATATATATATATATATGTTGTTGCTGGTTGGTCGTTGCAAAGGTTTTTACAGTGAATTTTTGTCTCCCATGTGCAGCATGTCCATGAAGCAAACATGGAATTTAGGAAAACATCATTTACATAAATTATGCGTTCATACTTACTCAATTCAAAGTTAAACTGACAAATGAAATTTTACATGCTTTACTTTCTATACACCGTCTAAAGCATGTTGCAATATTGCTACTAACACAAACCTAATATTTACTCATGTCATTGCTAGGTCCTTAAAGTTTTGTATAAGGGTCGTAAAAGATGAAATTAAAATTATATTCATATAAAGGTGAAATGTTTATTTGGGAACAAGAAATTAAAATTGGTCAACGTTAAGGACAGTATTATGTTGCTAATGTACTCCGCAAAACGGAACCAAAATAATATACACATACACTGGGATCAATTTAAAATAATTGAGTTTCTTTGTTTATATTTTCACTCAAATCTCTTTTGTGTATGCATGTATTGGCAAGCATCTGTGTCAAGACGTAGACGTCTATGGAACACGATGAAATCGGATGGGATTGGATCTTGCAAAGACGCATAATAAAAACCCGTCAATAGGATTTTTATTTATAACGCAAATTGATGATAACTGAATCTGTGAAACTCTAGCTCAAACCTTACCTCCATCCTTTACAAACTAAGCTCAAATGATTGAAACTCGCACAAAGTTCATCAACAGATATAACAAATTGGTGTATATCCTCAGCTATTAAGATCAAAACCTAATTCATCAACAAATATCACAAATGATCTGAATTGTCAACGTAATAGGGTCAATGCAATGTTTGTATCAACATAATTTATTGATATATGGATATATCAACGTATATTATAAATGTATGGATTTATCAACAAATATGATCGATGTATAGATTTATCAACAAATGTGATCAATGTATCGATTTTTCAACAAATATGATCGATGTATAGATTTATCAACAAATGTGATCAATGTATGGATTTATCAACAAATATGATCGATGTATGGATTTATCAACAAATATGATCAATGTATGGATTTATCAACAAATATGATCGATGTATGGATTTATCAACAAATATGATGAATTTATTGTTCATCAACAAGTATCGTGTACTATATTTTCATACATACAATGCCATTGAATTTCAGGTGGAAAACAAAACGTATAATATTCATTCACTCAAGAGGTATTATCTCATCGACTCATAGCATCCACACGATGACCATGGAGTTTTATAATCCACTGTTCCCAATGAATGGTAGAGGAATGCTATTGTTTAATCTCTCCTGGCCTGAACAGGTATCTATCGGAAATTCTCTACCCCCTAGGCCGTTGGCGCAGAATCTTTGCCTCCTCCCACACACAAGTTAACGACTATCACCCCTCTGAACAACGTCACCATATTTGGGTTAAAGTTTAATGACTCTCCGTAACAACGAAAAGTACAATAATGTGCTATGTAATACACGAAACAAGTGTAATTACGAATAAACTGATGTACATTACGAATGCGTGCGCATGAACATATCGGTTCACATTAAATTATTCGTTCATTAGAACAGCTGTACGATATTATTATTATAATAACCACGTTCGTGCATGAATCTGTCTATAATAAGAATAGTCGCACTGGAGTATTAAAACATGAATGTTTCGCATCATTTAACGCATACAATATAACTGAATTGAACTTGTCGGTTCACTTATAAATTATGCAACATGAACCTATATTCCGTCCGATAAAATGGCATTATGTGACATAGGTCTAGCGTGTTAGAAAATTTAGAATATCGTCAGAAATGTTCATCATATCAACAATTCCATATAGAACGGATAAAAAAGAATGAATAATGTCTTACATTATCATTTACACTTAAACCGAAGATTGTTTCTGTAAAGTAGACAACTTCCTGGCAAGGCTCATCGGCATTGTGACGATGTAGAGACTATTAAGTACTATGAAATAGGTCAAGGTCATCGCCAGAGAAAATCAGGATATTATATACCCAACCCATTGCCTGATATTTGTTCGCGCCTGAGTGTGTTCACTGAGAGCAGTATAATGACATCGTCAAACATAAAACCATTCACCACGGGTAACGATGCACGCGGCAACGATACCCAATTTGTATTTATCTTCATATATAATAGAAAAGGTATTTTCGTGACAGTATATATGTATGTACATATATATTAACGGGTACATGTATGACTGACTGGCTTTCTATATTTCCTCTTCAAAACAGATTGGATTCAGTTATTTTCATTGTTACATCATAATAATAGGAATATTAAAGTGACATTAATGAATTCATTAAGTGACATTAATGAATACACAACACACACACAAAGCATGAAAATATATAACAAAAGTACAATGATTGTCATTAAACCGCAGTAATAAGATTAAACTTCTTGCTTCAATTTCATTAAAGTCATTTCCAGTATTGTATGGAAAACAAAAAAAATGATTTTTCTTCAATACAAGGCATTTATTTTAAAAAGATCATCCAAGAACGGCGACGCAAGTATGCCATATATATATATATATATATATATATATATATATATATATATATATATATATATATATATATATATATATATATATATATATATATATATATATATATATATATATATATATATAGATAGATAGATAGATAGATAGATAGATAGATAGATAGATATATAATAACATTTATATGATGTTTGAAATGTAGTTGTTATAAACTATACATATAGATTGAACGTAAGGCTATTATATACGTGGCTACAAAGCAAACAAAGACAAGAACATGTGTGTATTCTTTCAAGGTATGTATACGTGCATATATGTGTATGCCCATGTATGGATGGAAGACTGTATGCGCAAAAGTATGCAAATATACGGGCAAAGAGTAAACAATACTCCAGAAATGGAACACACTGAAGAAAACACACATATAATCTTATGAGCTAGATAACTCACCGGAAAGGAAATATAAAAGGAACAGCGATAAAGAATGACTTGCTAAAATAAATGCAAACTATTTGGAAGAAATAGATTTATTTAAATTTGACTAGCACCTTTTAAATGGATTGTAGCCTTAGCTCTCCATCGCAACACTGGGAGTCGAACAGTTGTAAACAATATGTATGACAGTCAAAAATAAGATAGGTCCATTGACCTAATCTAATCTACAAACACATTTTCAGGTATGATGTGTTCTTTGTTCATTTGTTCTTCTGCATATCAATTCTATTCCTTTTGCCGTCAAACAAATAAATTTTTGCTGTCATGTCATCCATAAAGGCAAAGGGTTCCACTCCTTTACTCAACAGGATTCGAAGTGCCATCGTTTTGACGGGAAATCCGTGTGAGTGTATTATGTTTATTGAGTCTATCATTTGCTGAGCGTTTGCGAAAGACTAAGTCTTATCAGATAAACATTTTCAGAGCCTCCAGACAGGGAATAGTTGAAGATTAGTATGGACACCTGCATCATGCAAACGTCCATTCTCGATTCCAGTTTTGATCTCCACAATCTTTAGATATTCCGATTCCAAACAGGTTTCGACACAGAATATAGGGAATTCATGTATACTCCAAGTTTGTATTTCACACGAACACGGTATATATTTTTAACAAAACCAAACTATGCATCAGGAAGTTCAAGAAGTCGTCTGTTGTACACAACTTTCCATGCTAACAAATCTTCTCCTTTACAGTTTTTTGTGATGTAAAACCTAATTTGATTTATCTATATATCCCTCAACTGATCACAAGCCATGACTACTTATTGTTGATCCTTTAGTTGAGCGATGATCGAGACCTTGAGTCCTTCTTGCAGATTTTCTTTGACAACCATCTAGATCATATATAATTGACTGAGTCAGGTTTGACCCCAATCCGCATCCATGCATCAGAGTAGGCAAACTTATTTTGGTCCAATTAGTTGCACTGTGAACTGGGTTCATACCCACCTTTCCTATGCCAGTCCCTGCTTGGGAATAAAATGCTGACCCTAATTTCTCAAAAGGAAAGAGTAAAATAATAAAATAAAATAGAGACAAACAATCATACATATAATTATATTTTTATAAAGGATATCCAATTTATCAATTTAAAAAAAAAAATATATATTTATACAATTTTAGATAGTGCATTGGTATTAAGGCCATTAGGATACAAAGTATCTAATTTATGAATCCAGTAAGTTTCTTTTATGAGTCTATTCATGTCTCCATGCACAATATATATTGGCATGAAAGAAAAATCGAGTAGAGAGTGATTATTGGTATTAAAATGTGTTGAAATATTAGAGAAAAACTGAGGATCCCTATAATATTTTATATGAAAGCGATGATTATTCATTTTCTTAGAAACTTGTTGAAGTGTTTGTCCAACATATTGCATATTACATTTTTTACAGGTTATCAAATAAATCACATCAGTTGATACTCAGTTAGTGTTATAACGTAGAGAAAATACCTCTTTAGTATTAGCGCTCCTGAAAGAAGCACTTTCTCTTATGTTTGCACATTGAGAGCACCGGTGTCTATTACATTTAGATGACGAGAATTGTCTTTTTATATTTTCTGTTTGTTTAGCTCTAATTAGAAAATCTTGCAAATTCTTGGGTCTTCTATAAGCAAGAATTGGTTTATTGTTGTAAAGTGATTTTACGCTGTTTTTATTTGATAAATTTAGGAGACTCCAATATTTATTAATTATAAGGCCTACATTAGGTAATGTAGGATTATATTGTATTTTGAAAGAAATTAAATTTTTCTCTATTGTACAACTTGCTGAGTTTAAAGCCTCATGTTGAGTAAGATTACGGGCTTTGTTCAGCGCAGAATCAATGATATGTTTAGGATAATTTCTGTTTTGGAAATATGTTTTTAAATCATTCAACGAATTTTGTAATTGACAATCATCTGAAATAATGCGTCGGTATCTTTTGGCCTGGCTACATGGTATACCGTTTTTACATGACATGGGATGACATGAAGAATATTCCACATACTGGTGGATATTAGTTTCCTTTACATGTATATTGTAGAGATAGTGTTTTCAATATTTTTAATTACATTTACATCTAAAATGAAACATGCGTACTAGATGCAGTATAAGTAAATTTAATTGTCGAATGAAAATGGTTCCAGATCATAAATATGTCATCTAAAAATCTAAACCAAAGAGATGGATTAAACTTTTTTTTTGAATGATATCTTTTTCTAATTTACCCATGAAAAGAGAAGCGTATGAAGGAGCCATAGGACTGCCCATTGCTGTACCCATTACTTGGATGTAATTTGTATTATTAAATTGAAAATAATTATTTTCCAAGATAAGTTTTATTATTTTACAAATATCTTCACTAGATAGTGTGCTATTATTAGGATTGTTATCAAGAAAATATTTACACGCTTCAATGCCATCTGTATGTGGAATGTTGGTATATAGTGATGTTACGTCTAATGATACCAGGATTGAGTTATCAGATAGCTGTGGAACAGACTTTTTAATGAAATCATTAGTGTCTTTAATGTATGACGGAAGTGATTTCATTAAAGATTGTAAAACGCTATCAATAAATTTGAATAGGTTTTCAGTATATGAATTACAACCTGATATAACGGGTCGTCCTGGATAATTTAAAGGTAAATTATGGTCAGGATTTTTATGAGTTTTGGGTAATATATAGAATTGAGGCGTACGTATGTTAAGAGGGAAAGTATCAAACTCCTCATATATGGAATTATTATTTTTAGCAATCTCATTAATGCAAGTTGAAATTTTCGATTTAATTTCTATTGACGGGTCTTCGTTAATATGTTTGTAGTATTTTTCCTCATTTAATTGACATTCAACTTCTTTAACATAATCTTCTTGATTCATAATAATAACAGTGTTTGATTTTTCAGCATTTTTAATCACTATACTGTCGTCATTCATTAGATTATATAAAGACTTAATTTCGTCCTTAGAAATATTACTGCAATATCGCTTTTGATGATTCTCATATAATATCTCTTTTGTGATCGCGTCAATATAAAAATCTAAATAGGAATCACGTCCACTAGGTGGTGTAAAAGATGATTTAATTGTGTTGAAATAACCCATTTTGTTTAGAAAGAAAAGAATCCGATTTAACCTCTGAATTGTTGTATGCTTTATCATAAAAAATTCTTTTCATTTTATGCTTCAAGAAAAGTTAAAAATTTCTTCAGCTAATTTAATTGTATTGTGATATTTCGGTTTGGGACAATATTTTAGCCCTTTGCCTAACAATATATAGTTATTATCAGTTAATCTTATACGTGAGAGGTTTAACACGGTTTCTTTTACCTCTCTTAATTTGTTTTCTTCGCTTTTTTTCTTTCTTCCACTCTCTTCTACTTTTGAATCTATGGAACCTCCTATTCTTTTGTCTTCTGACGTCGTCTCTATTAGTCCTTGTAGAATCTTGACCAGGTTTGTCCAGATAACAACAACCATTTTGTTTTTCCGGGATCCATTTCACTCCACTGAATGCCATGTCGTGGATTCATACTTGGATTGGTTTATTATATTCTATTCGTAAGATTCATATGTTGCGACAGTATTTCTATCAGCCGATTGCTGACCTTGATTTTGCTGGATCTTCTTTCTCATCTGTCTTCATTTCACCTGTTTTGCCTCTTGTCTGTGCCCGTATCACACTTTGTGCTGTAGTGGTTGGGGTCTTTGCTGTCGGATATTGCGATAATTCTAAAATACGATTCTCGACTGTGGGATGCCTGAGGTTGGTTAAGCTAGTAATTATTCTTGTTGGTCTGACAAAGTTCTACTACAAGGCTCTTATTGTTGTTTATCTATTACAGTTTTATTCGGTTTTGTATTTGATGTACTTCGTGTATTCGTAGGTGTGCGCGAAGAACTGGTAACCCTTGCATGCGAGCAAGAACGGTCGTTTGTTGAAAATGAATTCTAAGAATCGGCACACGTACTGTTTCAATTTGCTTCTCCTTGGTGACTTGCAGCTTTTTAATTACAATTTCCTGATTCCTTATAGCTTCTACCATTGTATGTTGATCTGCTTCCAAGTTTCCGCCAGCCATGTTAGATTCGTTTTATTCTCCATCTTCATTGTCTATGCTAGATTCGAATACTTTAATGTTTTCATTCATTGCTTGGATCATCTCGTTCATACGACCGGTATCTCTTCTCACTTTCTTCATTTCTTCCAAAATATTTGCACAATTGATGCTTGTTCATATATTACGAATTGTTTTAGATCAATACATTTTGGTATTGCACTACGGAAGGGGTTTGTTTCAGTTTCTTTATCTTGACTATTATTATCCAAATCGTCTGTTGATGCAATGCCTTTCGATTGTCCAATTTCTTGCAGATTCTTTACACAGCTCAGACTGTCGTTTCAACGCTACTTTTATTTACCATGATTAGACATACATGCCCAAACTGCACTAGTATTATCATCACTTTCTAGAAAGTGAAAGTCATAAAGAAATAAAAACAGATTGCTTTATGATATCTAGGCGTATTTAGCATACCACGATGTCAAACGTGATAGTTGCTTTTGAAACGTTTCGTGAATTAAAGTCGTTATTACATCACCATTAAAAGACAACCATATCACGTGAGACGAGGCCAGAATGATTGATCCGTCGTGTCAATGTAGCCTACTGTTTTGATCAGTTTTTAGAATAATTGCTATTTTAATTATTCGTTGGAATTACCAAAGTGCTGATCGTCTTTTGGATTACTTAATACGGTACTTTGGATTTGTATGAACTAATTTTCAAAGGCAAAGTGGATTGCAACATTATGTTTTACAGGACATTCAATCTATTATCATTCATTCTGAACACTATAATTTTGCACTTGTGACAGGGCATTTGGGTTTATTTGGAATTTAATTCACCATGTTGTAAGTGTCTTTGGGATTTTATATTTGCAAAACGTGTTCCTTTTCATACTGAACACACCTAATTTTGATTTTAAAGAAATTAATTAGTACAGTTTAATTGCAAAGAAAACTAAACAAGATCAGTCTTAATTACATTACTAAACAAACATTGAAGTATATACACTTCTAGTATTTCAGACAAGCACATTTCTTTTGCAGAAATATCGGGTGGGAGGTGGGGTGGGATAACCCGAGTTGGGGGCTCGGGATGAGACTCCCCCAGAAACTCCTGCATTTAAAGCATTCGCGCTCTATATATATACATATATATATATATATATATATATATATATATATATATATATATATATATACATATATATATATATATATATATACATATATATATATATATATATATATATATATATATGTATATATCAAACCTGTAGCGTCATTTATCTCCCATGGAAACTGTATCAGTAATATCAAAAGAGCATGTCTGGATAAAGAAGAACACAGAAGAAATGCATTTCATTTTTTTTTCTGCATTATGTTGGCTGGAATAGTAGTGTTTGTATGGTACGTCTGTAAGGATGTCACCTCCTAAAGAAATAGGCGAAGAATAAAACAAATTTGTTGCCCAGAGAATTCTAGTAATTTGTTACAAGTTTCTGAAGCCGTCGGTATGGTTTTCACGCCCATCGAGAACATCGTTTGTCAGCTAGATACAGCACGTTTGGCCATAGATACTTCAGTAAACATGAACCTGACTCATATATTAACACAACATAACCCGATACAGACCGTTTTGTTCTTTTCAATTAGCACTTGTAGATAAAAATCAGGTTGGCACGTGAGACATAAAATTGCTTGAAACACTCATTAATGCCCGTTTTAGCTAACTTAACTAATGTAATAAAGTGTGGGTACTTGTTTGCGCAAGACACCGAGATTGCTCCAACAGCTAATTGGTACTGGGAAAGGTGATGGTATTATAGTAACTTTTTTCTTGATGCAAGTATAGAAATGCGATCTTGACGGCGTAAACTTATTAGTAAAGAACATTTTCTTATTTTGAGATATGACGAGCAGAATCTTTATTGTTATTATTTATGTTGAAAACTTTCGCTTTCTTAGAAGACATAACATTTCAGAGAACAGGTCTTTTGAAAATGTTATTATGTACATATAAAGGTTGAAATGACTGGTTTTAAAGAAATAAATGACCTTAATTTTGTTTCATATCTTCAATAGAATATTGAGATTTTAATTCTTTTTCTTTATTTCATTTATATAATTAAATTTGCATGACTTATCATTGTTAATGTGTTTATATTATTGCCAAGATAAGCCATCAGGTTGTTTGCTAGATCTTCTGGCAAAGCCGACATTAACACTTTTGTTTAAAAGTTGTCCAAAATATATACAAAACTCTTCAACAAAACTAATCATTGGTTGACATAAAAGTTAATAACTGTAAACAAATGGCAAGTTAATTACTGGAGATCTTGTCACTATATAGACATTCATAGCTGAAGACATTCGTGAAGGGCAAGTTTTTTTTCTTCAAAAATATACGCATCGATTGAAATAAACCTCGGTTAAGATAGTAATCGATTTCGTTTTGAAGTTTTGTTTGGGTCTACTTTTTTGGTGCAACACGTTGTCAGTTTGATGTCCGTGAATGTGACTGCTTTCATGGCCAAAGGTTGAAGTAGTAACGTCACAGCCATTATAGGCTATCGTAGATTATATGATAGTGTTTGTGCGAAGTTTACTTTATAAGCCAGTATCGGTGGTTTTAGTTATATGGTTATGGTCACGGTAGCCGATTTGGGCTTATCTGAATTTTTTAATCGAACCAACACCGCCTATGCCGTAAACACTAAAGAACAGCAGCTCCGGTGACTTTATAATGCTAAAGTGTCTATGTCGCATTTGATTATGTTGAAATGGTTTATGTCAGACGTCATTTTGTTTTGAGGGTTTTATGTCAAAGGTACGATGAGACAAGTTCTGTCGCGGCTCGTTACATAAAATTTCTTTGACAACCAAAAAAAAAATAAAGTTCGACATACAGCTGTACTTGGTGATTCAGTTCATAAAGTAGCAGTTTATATTTACCTATAGGAATGACAAATATTTGACATAAATCTAACATTTTTCATATTATTGTGTTTTAGAGACTACAAAGTGGAAGTATTTTATTCGGAATAGAAGTCAGAAAATGGGGTGACCTTTTCTCAACGCTGATTGTGGTAGATAATGGCATTCATCACAAATCAGTAGAAATGATTTCGGTCGAAGAAAGCAAAGAATAAAATAGATGCAATGTAGAGATCAGCCTATACGGTTACCTGACATTGATGCATTTAAAACACCTAAATTTAAGCTGTGGGAGCTAGTTGAAGCTTTTAAATACAAAATAATCAGTTAGAAAAGGGCAATCATAAAAATTTACCAAGGAAATCTTAAATCAAGTAATTTTATGTGATCCGGTCGTTTACTAACTGGAAGATTTAACGGGATATAATACAGACGGCATGTTTGCGAACTAGAGTTATTGCTTTATGACAAACAAGATGACATATAAAAAGCTGAAAAGATCCTGAAAACAGAGGGTAAAATGAAAGATAAAATGCATGTACCCATGAAATGGAGAAGAATAAGCCGAAAACATTATGTCGTTAAATAGATGCTGTACAAATAACACCTATCCTCCAGATGTTATTTAACAAAATCACGCCTCTTTGTAGACGACTGAAGAAGAGTGCTAATATAACAATATTCGCTAACATGAAAAGCTCGAGTTTGTGAAACATAACGACTTTCTAAAATGTTACAGATATTGAGAAAAACAAAAAAAGTATAGCAATCGTGCCAACGGTTACACAATCAACTGTGCATTTTTCTATGGACTAAGTGTTTTATCATGTAAAAGTTTAAGAGAGCTATAACACCTACTGAATTCATAGAACTAACAAATATCATTAACTTTAGGAAGAGATTTTGCGCCCCCTGGATGTAGTAATAGCCAATACACCGTATGTAGATAAACTGGATCTTAAGATATACTTGTATAGAACTTTCATTTTGTATTTCATTAGTACTTGAAAATCAATTCCACAAACAAAATATAGAATCAGTTGAAAATGATACAAATACATCGGAGAAACACTGATGGAGGAAATGGAAAAAAGAGATACAAATATCGGGAATAAAAAGAGTGCAATAATGAATCGACCAAACTTAATTTAATTGTTAGTGAGAAAAATCGGTAAATCATAACACGTGAAGTGGCAAAGCACTAAATGTATTTAGATACAGCAATATAAAATATTTCTTTTATGGAGTGAAGGACTCCAGTTCAAAAGCCCCAAAAGCCTCCAGATATAACGAAATGGTGATATGTCTGGCATGATCGTTCCTTTAGCACGCATTGTCTCTAACACGATGGATTTCGGATTTTAAAGAGAAAGCAACAACATAGTAACAAGTACAGTGCATTAACCTTGTCTAATAACATTGTCTAATGCTCCATCAACACAGGCATTTCACAAATATTTTAGGAGATACAAATATATTATAGTGAATCTCATATTTTCAAATAGAAACCATTGAAAAGTTTTAATAACTACACTTTAAAATTTGATACGAAAGATTTTTAAAACAAATACAGTAGCGGTTGAATCATAATAAGTGAGCACTGTGGATGGCGATAGTGTTTGTGGGATTTTCTACTGACAAATTTAATATATAAATGGGCTCCAAAATTGGTTAAGGATGTGTAAAATTTTCACGTTTACTTCAAAACTAGGAACTTAATAAATAAGTGTGCGATACCTCTACCTATTGAGTACAGTTTTATTTTACGAATCGGAAACAATTTCATTTTATGTAACAATGTTAACATTCCACTACAGCATGATTTTTTTATATTTATTAAGGGAGATGTTTATAAAGGAAAAAAATAATTAAAAACATTATAGATAATAATAGGTATTTCTGGAAAAAGATTTAACTAGCATCGAAGAAAATAATAGGGGTAAAGGAAATTTAAACTTATATTCCAAAATTCCACTAACGATTTTGGTTAATACATAGCATAGACTTTAAGCGCAGACACGTGTTGATACCATTTATCATGCAACATTAAACGCTGCTCTTACGGAAGCTTTCGGCATGCTTTTTGAAATGCTGTTGAGGTTTATAATTGGACCACCATCAAACATGGATAATGAAGAGGTTATAAAGCTAATAATTGCAGAATATTTTAGCCAGTTCACAAATGATAACTCATGCTATTTTACCAAAATAAGGTTGTTTCCCCAATTTATGACCCTTACGTATAATACTATTAATTATTCTTGAAAATAATAGCATTTTCAGTCATTTGATGGTATTAAATCCTTCAAAATGTTGTCGGTTACGAACTAATTCTTGAGGATTTGTATTGTTTTGTTTCTGATAAAGTTTTTATATTCTGTAAGTATGGTAAAAAAGTAAAATATGGACTACTTTAACATTTTTGACAACATTCATATATGAATGAGGTTCATTTTGTTAATATTCTGCCATCATTTAGTCATATGGGACGTTCAACTTCTTTCTAGGTTGAACCATTATTCACGAAAAAAACAAATGAGTTATTCGTAGGAAGGCCCCCGAATAATCGCCATCGGATATTAGGCAAACTGTAATACACACGCTAACAGTCTTTTGTTGAATCAAAATAATATAATCCTAGTGTGTATACGTATCTGAATTTTATTATAATTCCAAGTCTCTCTGTCCAAGATTATAATTCTGCGCTTTATGTTTCCAGAGAATAATAAATAATTGCATCGAAATCAGACTTTGAATACAACAATATTATTGATTTCTGCCCAGATATAGCAGAAATGAATAATTGTTCGAGTAAACAAGTTTTTATTCTCCTCTACCTGACCTAGTCACAATTAACAGTTTCTACAAAATATATTACCAAAATGGAAAATTTCATTATAGTAGATTCCAAATGTTTACAAGATAAAATCTATTATTAAAACTATAATATAGAATATGGTAAACATAATGTCCTTGATCCAGACCAAGATAATCATGTTTACTTTTATTGATAATGATCCTAATGTTAAACCCCTAATAACAGAGAAAATATTCGCTATGTACTAGTTGTTTACATAAAAGGAAAACAATCAATGATTTTGGTCAGGTACACAGAGAACTTGATTTTGGACAAGGTGGGCTACAAGATAAAATTTCATATAACTCACAGCCTATTAAATAATTAAAAACCTACCAAACAATGCAAATGTAATATAATATACATAACGACTAATGATGCTGATACTGCCTAAGTGAAAATTTCGTAAACCGTGTCCGATTTTCGATACACGGTAACTGTATCATCAAATTAAGATGCCCCTTATCATTTATCGATATTATCCTTCTTCCTCACCAGCATTTAGTTCCAGTTCAATTAAGCAAGTATGATCCGGACTCGATGAGGTTAAAGTCTATCAAAACCATTTTCAAAATCATCGAAAACAAGTAGATCATTTGCTAAGGTTAAAGGTCAGTTTCTTCCTTTACGTCGTTGGTTAATATTGCCTTAATTACACTGAATGAAGTTACTACTCTTGGTAGTGAAGACATCTTGTGACTCAGAAAGTAGACGGGATTCATTGTTAACATCAGAAGTGAATTGCATATGTGTTGACGTGCCCTTCGTTTGTGCTTGAGCAATATTTGCCAACAAGGTTTAAATATAGTTCTGTTTATTTATTTCTTGAGATTCGTTATTATTTTTAAGGAGTCATGAAGCCTGAGAATCGATTGCACACTATAAGCACGAACATCCTTGCGATGGGCTTTATGTAGTGTGTAATCGATTTTCAAGTTTCATGAATCCTTTAAAATACGAAGTCCATTTGTTCAGTAGCAAATAACATTGGACTTCATCAGCGAACGTATTTGCTGTTACGTACAGTATATGGAGTGTGCAAAGATGTTACAGACACCAAGAACATAAAATGTGCAAAATAAGCTTCATTATCAATTATAGAGCCTCTTCTGTTTACTTACTTAATCCATGCAACTGCGAACCTCAAAATAACAGTTAATGTGTTTTATTATTATGCCTACATCTTGTCTGCATCAACAGCTGTAACATGTAGAATCATCGCTGCTGTAACAAACCCGAAAAATGTACACCGTTTGGTGCCATAATTCAAAAGCGTTTTATTTTGGCAAGAGAAATCAGACAGTTTCTTTACGCCAGATTTTGACAAAAATATGAAAGGATAGATGACAAATTTGCGGAAAGGCGTTCCTACTGTCGATGATCTCAAGATAAAACGTCTACAGCGCATCTTGTACAAACTTCCTTTGACACAATAGATGACTAATGGATAGTATCATTACTGACTGACTAATCCTATTGCGATAATCTTGTTAAAGAAGTTAATACAAGACCTGTTTTGTAAATACATATTTTTTTTAAATCCTTCATTGCACATTCCTTTCTCATAAACGATATTATTGATAAAAAATGACACTAAATTTTCATTTAATTTGAATGATCTTCTTTTAGATGTCACAAATCATTATGTTCGTTCAACAAAAAGTGAGCCTACAATTAAATCTGTGAGTGTAATACTTAAAAACAAATAAAACCACCCACGTCCTTGAATCATTCTATTAATTATTTAATTAGAAATATTCCTGAGTAGAATATATACAGTAATCTAAAACTCAATTCCTTTTAACTGCTTACTCTCCCCTCTCGCATTCTTTCTTGTATATTCTGTTTATTGGTGTATACGCAAGAACTAACGGCTTTGATTAGTACCAACGTAGGTCCAAGTACGTAGAAGATTAAGTGTATTAGCAAGTTAGTCATTAAGTAAGTAGAAAAGGAAGTAGCTATGTGTGTACGAGTCCATAAACAGCAATTCGTAACAATAGAAGTTAGGAATGAAAACATAGGGTTCAAGTATAAAACGTGAACGTTTATTTATTCTTCAGGATTATCAAGTAGGTAGCTAAGAAACCATTATTGCTGCAATGCCACATTTCACAAACCGGCATCATGAATTTCTCTCTAATAAGGCGTGATAAGATCATGAATTCTCTCTAATAAGGCGTGATTAGATCATGACTTTCTCTTTAATCGGCGTAATAAGATCATGAATTTGTCTCTAATAGGAGTGATAATATTATGAATTTGTCTCTAATAGGGCGTGATAAGATCATGAATTTCTCTCTGATAAGGCGTGATAAGATAATTAATTTCTCTTTAATTGGCGTAATAAAATCATGAATTTCTCTCTAATTGGCGTGATTAGATCATGAATTTCACTCTAATATATGTATGTATGTATATATGTCTAGGTAGGTACATACATTGTATTACTCATATTCTTTCTTACATCTGTAGCTAATTGCCAATGCAAACTATATAACATCAGGATAAAGATAAAATAATGGGCAGATGAGCAAGAAAGAGTTGAACCTTGGTTTATTGTGAAGTTCTCTCATTAATATATTTTAATTTGCCAAAAGAACTCCTTCATATTACAGGAAAATGCTCCAACAACATTCCGTGTTATTATGAAGAGAGCGCACATATAAGAATATTTTGTCTTATATAAGCAATGGGTTTAACAGCCGTATTTTCCCCTCGGTATTAATCAAAATGTGTAGGACAAGAAGCGACAAAAAGTCCCTCAAAAATAAAAGAAATAAGACAAAGTTAAAGGTTCTGATACTGTGACGGATGGTTTCATGGCTCTTAGTCCAGTCCATTTTATGATATTATAGCAAATTGGTTTTAATTGCATGGATCACAAATTCTTAATATGGCATTTCTAAATCTCGTGAACTGTCATGCCGATGACACCGAGAACTCATAAATGAAAGTAGTTACATTTACATATACCCAAGTCGCTCCAAACGGACTCAAGCACAGCACGTGATCGTGTAGTAGCCTGGTTCCCTGCTTAGTATGCTCCCTGCGTTGCACCGCTATACTAAGTCAGGTGAACGCCGACGCGATATTGTCACTTGATCAAAACAAATGGCCTCGTATGGAGAGATCTCGTTAATCTAACCGTGGAACATTTATTTCTTAATATTCTGTTTGTTAGTGACGCAATGCGAACTTTACTAATACTTTCGATTTGAACTATAGCAGTCGTTATCTTGTGTTCAAGCTTAACCAGCAAATCGGCGACGTAGGTATTTTTACAAATATTTATACAGTTAGGCTTAGATGAAGTACAGGGATACACACAACAATATTTTGTTAATATTGCACGTTTCCCACAACGTCATCTCAGAAATTCCTTTTCCAATCGATTCCTTGATAAATTTTACGTCGAAATTGATATGAAGTTATGCACGGCAGCTCTAATGTTGCCAAAGATTAAGACGAAAATGTCTTCCCCATTTTACCAGGGGTGAGGGTAACGATTGATTTGCAAATATTGCCCATTTTACACTGCGTCATCTAAAATATTCTAGTTGCAATGAATTCCTTGATAAATTTTTACATAAATAGGTATATATCGTTTTCCATGACAGCCCAAATTTTGTCAAATATTAGGATCGATATAACAACCCTCTTATATGAAGGGGCGAAAGTGACGATATTTTGTCAAAATATTGCACATTTCGACTGCATCATGCACGACATTCCATTTGCTATCGATTACTTGACAATTATTACGTCAGAATTGGTATAAGCTGATAGCTGACATCCTTAACTGGCCAAAGGTTAATACCAAATCCCTTCAATGAAGGGGGGGGGGGCGGGGGGCAAATGTTGCCAAAAACTGAATATTTTAGACAGCATTATCTCAACGTTCCATTTTAAATCAATTGTTTGATCAATTTTACATTGATATTGATGTATCGTTCAACATGAGAACCCACATTTTGTGAAAGATTAAGACCAAAATACCAGCCATTTTTTATTAGGCTGACAATTTTGCTAACATTGGACATTTCTTACTGTCACCTAAACAGTTCCATTTCAAATTGATTTCTTGAAAGAAAGTGGCATAGCATCCCCTAGAACATGGGGTTGGGGTGAAGGAGCCTAAAATACCACCAGACAAACTTTAACAGGATTGGGGCCTATCAGTAAGTGTTTGGAAGAGCAGGAGCCAAATTTCTTGCTACACCACTTACATTGATATTGATATTTTACTGTAAATGTATTCTATTCAATAGACAAGGCACATAAATTGCCTCGACATGATAAAAATGTAATGTGCTGCTGTGTTGCAAGATTTCCAAAACAAATCATGAATTGCATTCAGGTTTCATTCCCATGCTTCAGTTGTTATGATTCTTCAAAATTCACTTACTGTATCATCATAACTGAAAGACAATGTTAGTACATTTAATGTTAAGCACTGTACAGAAGTTTTAATGTTTTCATCACTAATTTGATTTGCTTCCATAATGAATGCTGTTTTCAATATTTAGTTAATAAAATTCCAAAACGTAGTATAAACTTAATTTTTCAGTATCAGCGTAATGTTGAGAGATGAGTTATTAAAGCTAACATTGTAGACACGTTGAGACAAATGTTTCCCTTTTTTTTTTTTTACTTTTCATCATTACTGAAGTATGACATGAAATTGAACAGTATTTTCATTTCTTATACTGTCACAATCATTCATTCAAATATATGTTCTAACAGTGATTTCTCATTTTAACCAAATGTGTTCTTAGATTTAAACATAAAAACAAATAAAACACTGACATGTACAGTAAAGAAATCATTGCGCTTTGTATGATTAAATATGGACAGAAGTAACTCTGAGTTACTTTGATTAAATGAAAATGTATCAAACATAATACTTGCATATGTGACTCTCTTAGTTTCTCTTTGTCATCTGTTATTTCATGTTCTGATAACTGAATACGTATAGTTATATGCAAATGTGATACATATTTAAATTTACGCCCATGTGTTCACATATGAAAAAAACTGAACATGACAGCATTTCTTACAATTGTTTTGTGTGTGTATATATAATCTCAAATGAGTTCAGTAATAAGAAATAAATTATGTAACATTCATATCGTCTGATTCAAAAGAGTTCAACATCTAGTATCAGTTATACTTCTGTTACAATGGACATCAGCTTAAACATATTCTATATACACTTTGTACAGTATTAGTGCTGAAACACATGCCAGCCTATTACGATGCATGTAGTTTTCATGACAATTATTTAATATGCATCAAAAGGATACGACTCAAACTTGGTTAAGTGTTAATCAGTGAAGTCTTTATAAAGTATATGCATGTGCAGTCCTTTAGGAGCAAAGAGGGTTTCTACTTAAGAAAAACTAAAATGGGGGTTATGTAGTTAGAATGAACATTTTCAAAGGATTTTTTCCAACATCAATAGATTTCAACTAAATTGGATGACACAAAACACTTTGTATGGTCTTGAATATCCTTTATCATTCAGATAGTAATGGCATCTTCCAACACACACACACACACACACACACACACACACACACACATTAAGAACAACCTCTAAAACAAACTTGCTTCAAAACTAAATTGTAGTAGTTTTTATTGCCATAAAAAATCTCAATATTTTAACAACATGGTGTTTGTAAAAAATATTTCAGAAGACAGACTGCATGCTTTGATGACTGAAAAAATTAATTCAATCACATATACACTTATTGATATATAGCAACTTTCATAAACTAGGTTGTTTGCCAGTGTTACATTATCAAAGCTTTCTCATTTTCATCCTATTTGCAGATGGCTTACTTAGATCGAATATGTAATATCAAACGAGCTGTCATGAAATATAACCAGACAATTCTTGCTTCACAGACACCAATTACCGGGCTCAGGCCCAGACAAATAGATGTTTTGTACAACCTGAGAGAGTCCAAAGACTTAGTTGTTGTATTACCCACAGGATATGGAAAAACTTTATTTTTGAACTGATTCCTTTCTACCTTCAGTGCAAAGTCGTAGTACTGGAACCTCTCAATGCCATTCTTAATCAGCTTTGCTCCGCATTTGATGGGCATGTGATACGTGTCACTAAACATTTTCAAGATCACAGTACCTTATGCATGGGTGAATTTTCGTGTATGGTTGGACACCCAGAAGACATACTGGATAAAAATGTTCTTGAATGTCTACTTGAGGCTGAATGGACAAAGCAGCAAGTATGCTTGATTATTGATGAGGCCCACTGCATTCTGCAGTGGCAGGATGAATTTAGACCTGTATACAAGGAGATTAAAAATCTTCGGGCTCTTTTCTCAGTTTGTATAATACATGTATGTGCTATGACAGGAACTATTAATAAAGGCAGCATCAAATCTATCAAGGAAGAGTTGAAACTTTCTAGATGCAGCATAATTAACTGTACACCTCTTCTAAGAAAACTCATCAGTTTGCTGGTAAGAAGACGACCTCCATATTCAAGTGACACAACACCAACTTCCCCTTATGACTGTGTTCTCAAATCAGTGTTTGAGGACCTTATTAGAACAAAGGAGAATGGAACATGCTATCCTGTCACAATAGTCTACACAAGACTTGTATGGTGTGGTAAAGTTATTGAGCAAGCTAAGCTACTTCTAGGTGATCAACTGTACAATGGAGAAAAAAGGAAGAAAATTGCATTGTTGTGCAATACCACTCTCCACAATATAACAAAGTAAATGAATATATTCTGTGCTATATTTCAAGTGAAAACAATCACATAAAAATCATTTTTGCGACAATTGCACTTGGAATGGGGTCAGACCTTAAAAATGTGCATACAGTGATTTATTCTGGATCCCCATCTTCGGTGGAATGTATACTCACTCATACCATAAAATCAGTCTTTGTTGCATATATATTAAGTCTGAAAATATCAACAATTTGATACCTGCATATTTCTACTGCCTCAGATATAATAGTTGGAATCTCTTGGTCCTTTAAGAAAAGGTCTGTTCACAAAACAGTGATAGAAAATAAACTTCTTCCTCGTGTTCTCAATTAATTTACCAGTTCAATTTGTTTAGAATCCAATACTAGGTTTTTGTGTGTGTTTGATTATATATATATATATATATATATATATATATATATATATATATATATATATATATATATATATATATATGCTCGTCAAGTCTGCTTATATGCATGGTACATCACATGTAAAGCCATACATTGTTTAGAATGTTCTATTTGAGTATATTGGTGTTCTAGGATAGAACCATGGACTCTCTCTAGAATAAAGAAATACGTATTTTCATTTCACTTCAGACTATGTTCAAGATGTTGGTCGAGCAGGAAGGGATGGTCTTAAAGCTGAAGCCATATTTTTTTTAACAACAATAATGACTTATCTTCAAAACTTCTTGAGAAGGATATGAAAGGATATTTAACACTTGAAACTAGTTGCAGACGCCAATTTTTGAATAATTATTTTGACTGTCCATATGAGGCAGCTGAATTTATATGCTGTGACCTTTGTCAAAATGATGCACTTGGAAATGCATTTGGTATGAAAAAGATTGCAGGACAAAATCAAATAGATAGATACCTTGTGCATATGGCTTTAAAGGAATATGTGAGAGCTGATATATCTGGTGAAATTGCATTTCACCTGAATGATAATTTACTCAACGCATAACTGAAACATTTGATATTATACCTATGGACATAAATGAAATTGTAGAGTAGTACAACATTCCAAGGTACATTGCTGATTCACTGAATGCAATACTTGTTATCTTTAGGAAATAAAATGTTATTCAGACCAAGCAAGTAAATGTCGACCGCTCTGGTGGCCTAGTAGTTAGAGCATCTACCTTGTATGTGTTAGGTTGCGGGTTCAAACTCCGGCTGAGTCATACCAAAGACTTATAAACATGGTAGTAACAGCTGCCTCACTAAGGCACTCAGCATTAAGAGGTTAAGTGTTAGTACTGGTGGCCTGGTATCAGGATAATATACTGGGTTGGACATGATGCTATATGTCTGCGGCATGGTATCCCTGTGGTAGACATCGCTATAAAATGTCACACTACAGACAACGTAGCGATATGACTGAGAAATTGTTAAAGCTAGGTTAAAAATGCAAATCACACACACATACACACAAGTAAATGTATGACCTGTCACCCTGCTTGATTCAAATCCGTTTTAATTTTTTATTGACTATGACCTTGCCAACAGGACAGAATAAAGGTGGGCATGAGTGTAGGTGAAAGCATAATTTAAAAATAAGACCATTGCCTCCCACCCCATAACCTCGAATTTGGGATTTGACTTTAATAACAAGTTATTCATCATTCTCAAATTACCTTAAACTTATTTCAGGAGCAGGAGACTGGTTGTGTGAAGACAAAAAAGGGAAATATATGACATTAATAGCTTCAGAATTTGGGAATTGCATCGCAGGAGGAAAAAGATAAGCCCTAAACTTACCTGTTGAAGACACTATCACTATAGAACAAATGAGCGATGCCTATGTCTTGGCTCTGCCAAAGTTGGAAATACAGCTAGAGAAATGTTGTACAAATTGCTTACTTAAACAAACCACCAATTCCCCATCATCTCACATGGGGTGGGGGGGAATTATTCTGATATCATTGATTAGCAAGTGTGGTACTAGTGCATGACTGCAGGTTTAAGTACAAAAAGGGGCAATAACTTTTGTGTGTGTGTGTGATTAGATTTTTCATGTAGCTTGAAAAAATGTTCAGTCATATCGCTACGATGTCTGCAGTGTTGCAGTTTATAGTGATGTCTTGCACTGGGGCATAATGCCACAGACATTTATCATGTCTCACCCAGTCACATTATACTGACACCAAACTCACCAGTCCTAACACTAACTTTTTAATGCTGAGCACCAAGCGAGGCAGCTGCCAGTACCATTTTCATAAGTCTTTGGTATGACTTGTCTGGGATTCAAACCTGTGACCTTCTGCATCCAAGGTGGACGCTCTAACCACTTAGGCCATCGGAGCAGTTGGCAATAACTACTGCAAAATTTATAACAACACTGATTAATCCATGTTTGCACCATCGTAAGATGACTATGCATGTAATATGTGCAGTTTATCACATATTTTTTTCATTTACTGAGAATAATGGCAGACAACTCTGTAATTTATTCTACTGAGGTTTAATTTAAAATGGGCTGCTATTCGTATGTATTGTGGCAGATGATGGTTCTGGAAAATTCCATGATGGAGGTTTACTGATTGTTTTTAGAATTTTAATGTTACTTTCCAGATTCAAAATCCAGTCTAACTTTGTGATAATCGATCCAGGACTCAAACTCAAGTCCATTTACTGAATCTGCTGGTGCCTGTATACTTTTGTGAGCATTAAAAGACCTGCCTGAATGTGGTACAAAAGGTTTCACTTCTCGCAGATCATATATCATTTTCAACTCATCAGTATGAGAGTTTCTCTGTGATAGCCTGTCCTCACTTTTACATCAGATACACTGTCAAAATTATCAGCAATGTTGTCCATGACAGCTACTGCTTTAGATCTGGCCAGTAGGTTTTTGTCTTTGGTCACTGGACCCAGTCCTTTAAGCATTTTCTTGGTCCTTTTTACAAGGTATTCCATTGCTAGATCTGCTGGTATATGACTGTCTTTCTTCCCCCTGATGTTGACAAAAAGGCCATAGATACTTTGATATGCAGTGCGCAAACTATATGATGCTTGCTGATGTCATAATAGGCGCAAGATTTCTAAAGCATATTTACTTCCGCTGTTATGACTCTTGAACATCAACATCATGTATTTAAGGCAACCAAGTAACCTGTCCCTGTCAGGACTGTGTATCACATCCAAAAGCTCCATGTACAGTAAACCAACCTGTAACACAGTATGGACATACTGTTGCACATGATCAGTGTCCATTGGCTTTAAAGCTGTCTTTTTTCCTTGCTTCAAAGCATATGTAGTTTTAACTTCCTAGTTGCTAACTTTAACTTGAATGGGGATCAGTGAATCCTTGACTGTTTCTTCAACAATCATGTAAATCTTGTGCCCTGAGAAGACATACATTTCAATAAAATGATCCATAGTCTGCTGGAGCCACATATCTGTTATAGGGTCTGGAGGTATGTTCTTGGTTGCAGTACTGTTTACATCACACAGTCCAAAGAAATCATGCAGTGCCTCAACAATGTATAATTTAACATATGACAAAAAGAAATCTTTGTCTACATCCTAATGATTCTTCACGTCAGAGTTCACATCATGCTGCTTATATAAATTCTCTCTCCATTCAGAGAGCCAATTTGAAAACTGTCCAAACTTCTGACAAGCCATTGTCAAGAAATTCATAGCTGTATGCCAGAGTTCAAAAGTAACTGGATTCAGATCCCTCAGTCTCTCTCTGGCATCAAAAGCACCTTGATGTAATCCTTTTGCACCACTGAATCTCTCCCTGGTCAATTGGTCACCACCTATATGCACTGGAGGATGATCTGTGTATCCATAGATGATTTCATCTATTGTTTCATTGCATGACTGCATTATCTTACAGACATCAATATACCGTTGTTCATTGTAAGGTAGAACTGGAAGTGGAACTATGACTGATTTATTTGCAAGCTCCTCAGAAAATTCACCTTCAATTTCACTACAATAGAAATCTTTAAATTTTTTCAGAAAGGGGAGATAATCCACTGCTGCATTTAAAATCAGGGTTGTGTAGTTGGATTTTAACCTTCTCTGATCTCTCTCTGATGGAGATAGCTGATCCGAGGCTAGGTCTTGAACCGATCCCTGTGGCTGGTCTGGTAGATTGGCAAAATTCATGTGTTGCACAATAGCAGCAGATGCAAACCAATGTTTTGTCCCTCCATAATAATTTTCCCTTTGATGTCACACCCCAGTTTTAAAATTTGCATTGTCTCCAACAATTCTGAAAACTCTTCCTTCCCTGACTGCTAACTGCAGCTCCTTAAAATATGAATTGATTCATTTTTCAGCTTCTCTAATGGTAGCTTCATAGCTACTGGACACACCCAGAATCTGGAATCTATCAAAACCTGTTCGGAACAAGAAAAAAAATCAATGAAACCTTTTTGTATCATATTATCATACCGATGTCTCCTATTATTTATACTAGAGAAAAGGTCTCATATGTTTCAATGTACACCTCTCCCTCGATAACTCGCGCACAACGGGGTCCACAAACATAGACCGCACTATAAGCGAGGGCGCGAGTTACCGAGGGACCTCCAAAAGTTGAAAAAATTCGCTTAGATATCGAGAAAACAGCGGAGTGGGGGGGGGGTTGGGTTTAGGGAACTGGGCCGTTTAATGACTGAATGCTCATTTTACAATCACGTCGATAATAATTTTTCATAACGTGCTTTTTCTAATAAAGTTGTTCTTTATTCTGTTTAAATAACATTTATTATCAAAATGTCCAACATGTGAAAGATTCCACTGGTTTCAACAACCATCACGTGTACGCGAAAACATCTGTGTATTACGTCACTGCTTTTTGTTTTCTTGATGAGTGTGGTTCCCGGAGTGCTATTTAATTGTATCCTGCCAAATCGGGAGTCAGAAGAGCGGTGAACTAGACTAACTGTCGATATACCACCAAACAAGGTTCCTTTTCTTCAAAAACAAGCGAAATTTATTTCGTGAGACAATCGTCTACGTCGAATCTCAATTTTTGTATTGTTCAGTTAGTACAGTATTGATGTCATGATTTCATTGTAAGTAATAATGAAACTTCTTATCATCCTTGAGGATATCTCTAAGTGCCAGTTCAAGAATTCTCTGAAACTCGCTTGCCCACAATGGTCCGTATATGTGAAACCAAGCTCTTTATTTTACGAAGTATTCAGTTCGCTTGGTTATCTTTGATCACAGTTACCAGTGAGTCTGTTAATTTAAGGTAGTTTATGTTACATACACAATAACATTTATAACAGTGATTGATCAAATGAAGTGAGTTCACCCGACATACGACCGGGGCCGCAAGATTTAAGTTTGTAGGATTTTCGTGCCTTTTAACTTTTCTTTTATTCCAGTTCCTTTATTTGATTCAAAAGACATAATTAACGTGATAATACAATGGAGGCCAGCTTTTAATTCAGTGCAACAAAACAACAAATACTTCCGCAAGTCAGTTATCAAAACACGGTCGGCACCTAATTAGGTTCTCAGAGAAACGCTTGCGGACATAGCTGTTATGATAGATTGACACATTTTACGTTTAATTACAAGAGGACACATTGCATTTATGATGATTACACTTAAAAGGAACTAAAAGATAGAACTAGAACATAAATTTCAATTGAAAAAAAAAATATTTACATGTAATTTGTATTTATTTATTAAAGTACTGCCTCCACTCGGCGTAAGTGACATTTTCATTGATCGAAATTTCCTTACATATCGTTAATTGTGGTGTAATACCGTTTGGAAAGAAAATGTAAAAATTGTATGACTTATTTTTAAATTTGATATTTCATAATGTTGATTAAAATTTCAGGTCCTATCTACCGTTTTCGATGAAAAAACGAGCGATATATCAAAGTTTCCGTTACTAATTTTGATCGCGATTTTCTTCAAGTTCAATAAATAGGGATCAATTTTTGGGGTATTTTCTGGTTTAAAAAATGGGATCCACGCCTGACCCAGCGTTATAAGCGGGTTCGCGAGTTATCAGGACGCGAGTTATCGAGGGAGTGGTGTATCTACAGTGAAAGATAAGATATTGAACCTGACTGCTGAAACATAAAATATTGCCATCTGTGATAGCTGACTGCTTATAAACTTGACAAATGTATAATAAACTAGCAGCATGTGAGTGATCATCCAAACATATGATTTGAACCTGAATGTGTCTACAGATGCTCGGCCACTAAGCTATAGTAGCTTACAATTCCAAGCCATGCATCCAGAATAAACCTTATAAATAAACACTGGTAGAAAATGAGTGTTATATTAGGGTATTGATTCACAATGTGCATTTGACAATGTAGTTTGATCATATCCTGTCAGCCATTTACAATGTATACCAGTATTTTTAAATATAATATTATTGTATAACATTTTATTGAAAACTGAATCAAATTTATGAAATTGTTTGGTTCATGTTTGATCCATTAAAGTTTAAATGATAATTACTGGAACTTGATTATGCTGGTTACATTCCTAAGCATTAAGGTTATGCACTTACCATTCAGCTAACAAGGGTTTGAAATTTTACTCATTCTTTATCCATATAAAATTTCACGTTATTACCTGTTATTTAATCTGAAGAACAGGTAAATAGAACTGCAAATGGCTTGTATATTCCTCAGAAACTTATTTACAGGGAAGAATAAAAGTTTCTTAAAGCTGTTATTGTCACCTTGTAAGACCTCCATTAGGTGTGTTTTCCTTTAGAAATCTGAAAAGGGTAAGGAAAGGGCCAGAAATAATGAACATATAAAACATGAAAACAATTTTGAAAAACAAAATAAAATCATTCAGAACTATATAAAGGCTGTCCCTTTTAAACATACATGGTACCCAGGGAAGGCAGTTTTTAAAAAAAATATATGCCAGGGTACTTTGATTTCACAGAGTTCATATTAAAATGATAAGAAAATTGCATCTATGGGTGAGTATCCCACTTTAAATGTGCCTTCCCTGGGTCCCATGTATGTTTTAATGGAACAGCCCTAACAAATTCACATGCAAGATTTTGAAAATATACATGCAGAATATCAACAAGCATTTCACCCTGGCATGCTGTGATCTGCATGAAGCTCCTGAACATATAGAAAAGTTCATACAAAGATTTTTTAAAACACGCACCATACCTATTCAATACAAAAACGTCAAAGGATTACACAACCACAAGCTTTATGACTGTACATGCTACAACCCAATAATCAAAAATATTAGGCTATGTAGGTCAGTGGACTTTCTTCAAAATGTTTTCGTTCAAAATAAACACATCAATCTATTTTCAGAGCCAAAATCTGCATGAAAATAGTAGACAAAAACTTCCAGGTGGACATATTGTTTGCTTAGGAGTGATTGATTTATTGTTGTTGCTGTGAACTTATTGCCATTTCTCAGTTTAACTGGTTGAGGAAGAACCCAGGAAAACCCTGGGAAGAACCACCGACCCATGGAAAGTTACTGGCAAGCTCCTCACCCACATTGGCCAAGTGAGACTTGAACCCAAGACCACGTTCCATTATTTGTTTATAGTGTGGTCTTGGCTTTAATGACTTCGCATGCACTAATAAAATTTAATTACTCAACAATATTAATTAATTAGCTCTAAATGTCAATCTTTATTATGGCACATATGCTTTAACATCAGTGACAACAAGAATTGAAAAAGGCTAATAATGCCTGACCAAAGGCAAGTGGCTCAAAATGCCTGACCCATAACAAGTGGCTAATAATGCCTGACCTATGGCAAGTGGCTAATAATGCCAGACCTATGGCAAGTGGCTAATAATGCCTACCTACGGCAAGTGGCTAATAATGCCTGAACTATGACATGTAGCTAATAATGCCTGACCTATGACATGTGGCTAATAATACCTGACCTATGGCAAGTGGCTAATAATGCCTGACCTATGGCATGTGGCTAATAATGCCTGGCCTATGGCAAATGGCTAATAAATACCTGACCCATGACAAGTGGCTAATAATGCCTGAACAAAGGCAAGTGGCTAATAATGCCTGACCTATCGCAAGTGGCTAATAATGCCTGACCCATGACAAGTGGCTAATAATGCCTGACCTATGACAAGTGGCTAATAATGCCTGAACTATGACATGTAGCTAATAATGCCTGACCTACGACATTTGGCTAATAATGCCTGACTATGGCAAGTGGCTAATAATGCCTGACCTATGGCAAGTGGCTAATAATGCCTGACCTATGGCAAATGGCTAATAAATGCCTGACCCATGACAAGTGGCTAATAATGCCTGATCTATGGCAAATGGCTAATAATGCCTGACCTATGGCAAGTTGCTAATAATGCCTGACCCATGACAAGTGGCTAATAATGCCTGACCTATGGCAAGTGGCTAATAATACCTGAACTATGACAAGTGGCTAATAATGCCTGACCTATGGCAAGTGGCTAATAATGCCTGACCTATGGCATGTGGCTAATAAATGCCTGACCTATGACATGTGGCTAATAATGCCTGACCTATGGCAAATGGCTAATAATGCCTGACCCATGACAAGTGGCTAAATGCCTGACCTATGGCAGTGGCTAATAACCTGAACTATGACATGTAGCTAATAATGCCTGACCTATGACATGTAGCTAATAATGCCTGACCTATGGCAAGTGGCTAATAATGTCTGAACTATGACAAGTGGCTAACAATGCCTGACATGATTCAAAGACAAGGAAATATATTAAATGGGGTATTGCTACAAACAATTTGTTTGAACTATCAGCCTTTGGATTCTTGATGATCTAGTAATAAATCATAGACTTTTTGCCACACAAACTCAAGAAAATGAAGCCTCACCCATTATGATACACTAAACTATGACGATTCACCAGTTCTAGCATTTAGAAATTCATCGGCCTTTAAAAGGAAAGACCTGGACTAAGTGGGAAGTTTACAATCAAACCAAGCTGATAATAAAAACTAATATTTCCTAATCAAAGACCATTAATAAAATATTTTTAAATCACAATATGTATCATAATTACTTTACATGCTGTAGATAAAATGTTTTATCAAAGTGTTTTTCCACACCTACATTCCAAAATCTGGACAGACTAATAACCTGACCAACATCTCCCTTTCTCTCAAAGCATACGACTCTGGGCAATTGTAACATTGTAAAATTAATTAGTACAATGCAACGATGAGGGCACACATTTCAGACAAATTATATCTATGAAGGTTGTTCAATGAAGCTAGTTAATGGAATGCATTCAATTTAAGTATATTGGTCCAGAGTGTGTGATGGTACAGTTCAAAGGTAGGTAGTGTTAAGATCCAAAGAGATTCATATTTCTGTATATATTTTGCTACATGTAACCTGATTTCACAAGGCCAGTAGTTTGGAAAATGTAGTGTGCACACTCCTCCCAGAATTGGTTAACATTTGCTGATGGTATACCATGCTCCTCCACAAACTCCATCATTGCTAACTTCTCTTCTTTGCTCCATTTCTTGTACGATCTATTTTGGTCTCAGAACTGCAATCAACAAACAGTTATGAGCTATAATGTTTGAAATTATCTGTAAGTACGAGTTGGTACTTGTCGTATAAATCTCAGACTCAGTAACAAATACTTTTATCAAGAATTTGGAAAGACAAATAACTGTTAGTTAAATAGCTATTGCTACTTAATAATGCAAGTATTTACCTATTGTCTTCTGAAAATAAAGACCACATTTTCAACCCCCACCCTTAATGTTAAAAAGTTGCTAATTGCATAATTAAGAAAATTACCTGCTAACAACTGTTATAACAACCAAGATAATACACAGAGTATATAATGGAAATAATACTGGATTACAAGCTATAAGTGAATGAAATGTGTGCTTATATGTCATTTATATCTCAGTGTAACAACACACATGATGTAATACATTGGTCTTGCAACACAGTAAATATAAGTATCACACTGTGTTTGAGGTCTGCATATAATAATGGCATGGTAAACATCAGATATATAGAGTGATTCTATGATTTTTCATTACAGTACCTCATTATAATAATAAATACTTTTTATATTCCCATGTGTATGTTACAAATGCATAAATAATGATAAACAATTGATTTTAATTAATACTTATTTACTTGTCTTACTGATGAGTTAAACGCAAAAAATTCATGGATAGTTTTAAGAGAATGTCTATTTCACTTTTGTAACAAATCTGAGGCACAGTGAGTATCAGCATGAAATGAGCATCTCCTTAAACAAAGTCTTGAATGCAAACCTTGATGATAGACATTCAAACTTTGTGCAAAGTGAATCAGTACAGAATGTTGCCAACTGCAACTGTAAATACATAGTGTAACATACCTCTGTCTGTGCTTCTCTATCTGCAATGGAGTCTTTCGTGTTTGTGATGACCTCTGCTTTTTACAATAGGTGTGGAAACTAGGATGATGCTCCATTCTATAAAATCAAATTAGAACATTTCAAGAAACATGTTTTTTATGTTTTATTCTCACTAGGTATCAAAGAATCAATTCGGTGTATTTTCAAATGACACAATAATTATTATTAGTTTTGTAACCATTTTCTGTTGTGAAAAAAAATATAGATATAACAAAGATATTACTGAAAGCATCTTTTTTATGATAAATGCTTCACATATCTTGTTCTATTGTCACTCTTTAAACATACAATATTAAATTTAAGTTCCCTTAACAAAAGGATATTTATTTAACTTAATACCATGAAGATTTCATCATAAACTTTGGCATGTATGTACAGTTTAATTTGATGCTTGATCTGTTTTTTGTTTTTTCTAAAAAAGGTATGTCCATGTAAACACAGAACACCAGAGTAAATAAGATTTTACTAATCTGGTACATTTTGGATGAATCAGTGAAAATGAGATTTTTCATTCCATTACTCGATCTCAATCCAAGCCTCCAGCAAACCCTCATAAATGAAGGCTAGTGTTTTGGTTTTAATTAGTGCTAGTTACACATGAACAGAGGGATCCTTTACCCACCCACCCACCCCGTGCCCTTCTAGATTTCTCCCCTCTGACTCTCTTCACAATTCTTAAACAATTTCTTTAAACTGTGTTGTTTTATATTGACTCCTCTTATTTCTAATGTTTATATAATCTAACATAAAGTCATGAATGACGTTTTATCTCTATTTCCAAAAAAGGTGATATCCGAAACTGAATAAGTCCTTTTACTGCAAAAACATGTACCTTTTTATTTACAAAGTGCCCCTGAGTCATTCAACCAAATTACCACTCTCTTTTAAGGAACTACTAGCTAAATCATGATTAATCTTTGGCAAAACCTGTGCTGTTACATAGAACGATATATTAATATCAATGTAAAATTGATCAAAGAATTTATTGCAAATGGAACATTTAGATGATGCTGTTTAAATTGTTCAATTTTTGGCAACATTTGCCCCCCCCCCCCTTCATAGACGGAAGTTGGTAATTTGGTATTGATCTTTGGCCAACTAAGGATGTCACCTATCACCTTATATCAATTCCGACGTAATAATTATCAAGTAATCGATAGGAAATGGAATGTCGTATATGATGCAGTCGAAATGTTCAATATTTGGCAAAATATCGTCACTATCGCCCCTTCGTTGAAGAGGGCTGTTATATCGATCCTAATATTTGACAAAATTTGGGCTGTTATGGAAAACAATACATGCACATTTATGTAAAATTGATCAAGGAATTCATTGCAACTAGAATATTTTAGATGACGCAGTGTGAAATGGGCAATATTTGCAAAACAATCATTACCCTCACCCCTGATAAAAAGGGGAAGATATTTTCGTCTTAATCTTTGGCAAAATTAAAGCTGCTGTGCATAACCTCATATCAATTTCGACGTAAAATTTATCAAGGAATCGATTGGAAAAGGAATTTTTGAGATGACGTTGTGAGAAACGTGTAATATTAGCGAAATATTGTTGTGTGTATCCCTGTACTTCATCTAAGCCTAATTGTATAAATATTTGTAAAAATACCTACGTCGCCGATTTGCTGGTTAAGCTTGAACACAAGATAACGACTGCTATAGTTCAAATCGAAAGTATTAGTAAAGTTCGCATTGTATCGCTAACAAACAGAATATTAAAGGAATAAATGTGCCACGGTTAGATTAACGAGATCTCTCCATACGAGGCCATTTGTTTTGATCACATGACAATATGGCGTCGGCGTTCACCTGACTTAGTATTGCATCAGGTCACAATTAATAGTTCCGGTTCAGTACCCCACGAATGTAGTCCCAGTCTATTTTTAGAGCATTTGTTCCTGTCTCCGTTTGGTGGTGACACAAGAGTTAGATTTAGGCATTCTTGGTATGGATTTAAAGGCAATTGTTTATTCTTTAGAATATGAGCTTATGGTGTGGTTGTCTGTGTGTGTTTCGGCGACAGTGTACAGTGAGTAATAAGGTCTTGGTGATGATCCGGAAGTGAAATCTGTGTTCCATTGCACGTTGGTTTGTTGACAGTCAAGCCTTTCAAAAAAATGCAGGTCAACCTTTGACAAGAACTTCACCGTGAAGTCATCTTTGAAGGTATTTTAGATTAACATATGATTTGTATTGATTGTCACACAGTGGAAAGTTCATTACTGAGAAACAAATGTAGAGAATATATAATACAATTAATTGTGTTCTGTGGCCTGTCAGTGCAGTACTTGAGTAAAGTTTATTTAAACTGGTATAAAATCTTTATTATTAATGACAGACACATGATATTTTAATACGTTATGTATATTAACTTTGAAAATATAAGAATAAAATAAAAATAAAAAATTAATTTTTATTTTAAAAATTTAAATGAAATTTAAAAAAAAAAATTAAAAACCAAAATTTTTCCCCCAAAAATGCATATATATAATATTTATTGGGAATGACATTAAATGATATCAGCATGTATATACTCCTGCACCATATACAAGCTCCAATGATGGATATTTGTCAAATTTTGTCAGAGAAAATATCTTTGTAAGTCAAAATGAGACCTTCATTTAAAATACATGAAGACAAAATTCTATTTAGTATTGTGCCTTTAGGTCACTGAAACTATTTATTAGGGGTCCAAACAGTTAATTTATGTGTTTATGATGGGGTGACGTCCTGAGTAACACATATCTGCTTGTATAGCTATCAGTAATTGTTTATAAACATAGTTATAGGGTATTTAGTGAGAGGACAGAGATGAAAACTTTATACTAGAACCTGCTCAAGTTCTCTACAAAATCATATTAAGCTGTCAGAGAATGAAATACAGGTCAAAGGGCTAAAATATACTTTCCCCAGGTATATTTACCCGTGCATGTAAGAAAACAGCTAAATGATGTACGTTGAACACAAAATGCATTCCATTTTTATTGTTCAGTTTCGTTAAGATATTGATTGATGTAGTGCGGCATTGTGGCCTAGATGATATTATGGGAATTCTAATGATCCATTTTGCTTTATGCATTATTAATTACTAATAATATTTGTTAACTGACACTCTAAAGATTACATAAGAAATATTCAAACAGATTATTTGAATTTAACTTTGTACAACTGATTCTTAACATGGTTACATATCTGACATGAACAAATATGCATATATTTTAGAATGTTTCGGATCAAAAGTTGACATTCAGTACATCATATAGGCTGACATTGTACCTATAGTGAATCTGTAAGGCTCAGTTCTGGCTGTGTGCACTTCAAATATCCCAAGATGTTATTTTCATCATGCATATGCCTCTGTATGGTAACATATTTCAATTTAGTACTTTGACAGAGTGCGGTATTGTAGCATCAGCTGATATCCGATTCCACTGAATCATTGGGCTTAATAACTGGTAACCAACACTCTTAAAAAATACACTAAAAATGTTCAAACAGATCATTTGAATTATGTTTGCACATGTGATTTTAACAAGTACATTGCATATGTCCCACACATGCAAATGTCCGTCCTTTTTTACAAGTTTTGGAGATCAGAATTTCACATTTGGTTGATGATATAGGATCTATTGGTACCTATAGTTGATCTGTGTGGCCACATTTGGCTGTATTCACTCGCAATATCCAAAACTGTTATTTTCCTCATGAATAAGATTGCTTATAGTAATAAATTTCAATTTGGTACATTGTCATTTGACTTTCCTGTATACTGGTATGTACTAATGTTTGCACCAATGATCAAACCTCACCGTTTCAACATTGTCTTAAACTTTATGACACATACTCTACCTGATTAGTTATTTGACCTGTAAATGGCTAAATATGCTTCTAGAAACCTCATCTATTTTTAGGATGTATTTATCACTTTAATACATCCCATTGCTTCACATTTCTGAGTGTCACTCTGTCAAGTTTACTATTTTTTCCCATGTTTGCAACCTGAATGTTATTTTGAAATCACCATATCTAACACATTTTAACTTCATTTGCCTACATCTTACTGTTTTCTAGAATTAAGTGAAACATTTTATATCTTTTCAGGTCTAGCCTGGTATCTGGAACAACGTGTTAGAGTTGGATCAGTTTGGAAGCTCTCCAGTAGTCCGGTAGTGATAGCAAGGTCTCATAAGGACATGTGCAATGTACTGTCATAAGTGACCAAGATTAGTTCATATCAGCACGCTGATATACAGGAACTCAAAGACGTGGCTTAGATCTTCATGAGAGAGATTTGCACCATTGTTCAGTAAGGTGGAACCTCCCTGAAACTGTATTTTCCTATCACATTGTCGCCTTTTGTAGTTATCGACATTGAAATGGAATGTATTTTTGCTGTGAAACATGGTAGTGGTCCCATCAAAACTTTAAATTTGAGTGCGCTATTAGTTATACGAACAACTGCCAAAGTACCTGACACAATAAATGTGGAACATAGCACCTGTCATTGTTTCTTTAGTGTGTACACCTATATGCATCTGGATAGGCATATTGCAGTTTGCTGCCAAAATCACTGTGAGCTATCATGCTTCAGTACCCCTGGGAAAAACGTTATCAGTTGTACAGACCCAAACTACCATTTGTTTTAAATACCATTCATTAATCAACTTTGCTGCCTTAAATTTGTCAAACTGAATCTTATATCTTGTATGGAAATTTTTTTTTTTTTTTTTAAATTTAGTTTTTAAAATTTAAATGTTTATTTAAATTTCCATTAAAATTTAATATATCATTATTTTTAAATCTCAAACATATTTTCAGACAGGCCTTATCATGTATTACAATTAGGTTTTTACTGCATTGAAAAATTCCTGTAATTAAGGAAGATATAGCAAATTTAGTTTTGGTTTCACAAGAACACTTGGACCACAACTTGCACCCTGTGGAACACCAGCACTACACACTTTCTGACAGCTGTCACATGTCTTGTTTGCAAGGAAATTCCAAAAGACTTCATGTATAAAGTTGAAATAAGTGTGGCATGCAAATATAAAAGTTTGACTAAAAATGGCCATACAAATTGGGCCTGTCAGTGTAGTATTTGATTTGAGTAAAGTTTAAACTGGTATAAAATCTTTATTATTAATGATAAGACACATGAAATTTTAATATGTTATGTATATTGACTTTGAAAATACAAGAATAAAATAAAAAATAAAAAATTAATTTTTATTTTAAAAATTTAAATGAAATTTAAAAAGAAAAATTAAAAAACTAAATTCTTCCCTCCAAAATGCACATATATAATATTTATTGGGAATGATATTAAATGATATCAGCATGTATATAATCCTACACCATATACAAGATCAAATGATGGATATTTGTCAAATTTTATCAGAGAAAATATCTTTGTAAGTCAAAATGAGACCTTCATTTATAATACATGAAGACAAAATTCTATTTTGTATTGTACCTTTAGGTCATTGAAACTATTTATTTGGGGTCCAAGCAGTTAATTTATGTGTTTATGATGGGGTGACTTCCTGAGTAATACATATCTGCTTGTATAGCTATCAGTAATTGTTTATAAACATAGTTATAGGGTATTTAGTGAGAGGACAGAGATGAAAACTTTATACTAGAACCTGCTCAAGTTCTCTACAAAATCATATTAAGCTGTCAAAGAATGAAATACAGCTCAAAAGGATAAAATGTACTTTCCCCAGGTATATTTACCCTTGCATGTAAGAAAGCAGCAAAATGATGGAAGTTGAACACAAAATGCATTCCATTTTATTGTTCAGTTTCATTAAGATATTGATTGATGTAGTGCGGCATTGTGGCCTAGATGATATTATGGGAATTCTAATGATCCATTTTGCTTTATGCATTATTAATTCCTAATAATATTTGTTAACTGACACTCTAAAGATTACATAAGAAATATTCAAACAGATTATTTGAATTAAACTTTGTACAACTGATCTTAACATGGTTACATATCTGACATGAACAAATATGCATATATTTTAGAATGTTTGGGATCAAAAGTTGACATTCAGTACATCATATAGGCTGACATTGTACCTATAGTGAATCTGTAAGGCTCAGTTCTGGCTGTGTGCACTTCAAATATCCCAAGATGTTATTTTCATCATGAATATGCCTCTGTATGGTAACATATTTCAATTTAGTACTTTGACAGAGTGCGGTATTGTAGCATCAGTTGATATCTGATTCCACTGAATCATTGAGCTTAATAACTGGTAACCAACACTCTTAAAAATACACTAAAAATGCTCAAACAGATCATTTGAATTATGTTTGCACATGTGACTTTAACAAGTACATTGCATATGTCCCACACATGCAAATGTCCATCCTTGTTTACAAGTTTTGGGGATCAGAATTTCACATTTGGTTGATGATATAGGATCTATTGGTACCTATAGTTGATCTGTGTGGCCACATTTAGCTGTATTCACTCGCAATATCTGAAATTGTTATTTTCCTCATGAATAAGATTGCTTATAGTAATATATTTTAATCTGGTACATTGTCAGTTGAGTTTCCTATATACTAGTATGTACTAACGTTTGCACCAATGATCAAACCTCACCGTTCCAACATAGCCTTAAACTTTATGATAGATACTCTGCCTGATTAGTTATTTAACCTGTAAATGACTAAATATGCTTCTAGAAACCTCATCTATTTTTAGGATGCATTTATCACTTTAATACATGCTCATTGCTTCACATTTCTGAGTGTCACTCTGTCAAGTTTACTATTTTTCCCCATGTTTGCAACCTGAATGTTATTTTGAAATCACCATATCTAACACATTTTAACTTCATTTGCCTACATCTTACTGTTTTCTACAATTAAGTGAAACATGTTATATCTTTTCAGGTCTAGCCTGGTATCTGGAACAAAGTGTTAGAGTCGGATCAGTTTGGAAGCTCTCCAGTAGTCCAGTGGTGATAGCAAGGTCTCATAAGGACATGTGCAGTGTACTGCCATAAGTGACCAAGATTAGTTCATATCAGCACACTGATATACAGCACCTCAAAGACATGGCTTAGATCTTCATGAGAGAGACTCGCACCATTGTTCATTAAGGTGGAACCTCCATGAAACTGTATTTTCCTATCACATTGTCACCTTTTGTAGTTATAGGCATTGAAATGGAATGCATTTTTGCTATAAAACAGGGTAGTGGTCCCATCAAAACTTTAAATTTGAGTGCGCTACTAGTTATACAAACAACTGCCTATGTATCTGACACAATAAATGTAGAACATAACACCTGTCATTGTTTCTTTAGTGTGTACACCTATATGCATCTGGATAGGCATATTGCAATTTGCTGCCAAAATCACTGTGAGCTATCATGCTTCAGTACCCCTGGGAAAAATGTTATCAGTTGTACAGACCCAAACTACCATTTGTTTTAAATACCATTCATTAATCAACTTTGCTGCCTTAAATTTGTCAAAATGAATCTTATAACTTGTGTGAAAATTTAATTTTTTTGAAAAATTTAGTTTCTGAAATTTAAATGTGTATTTAAATTTCCATTAAAATTTAATATATCATTATTTTTAAATTTCAAACATATTTTCAGACAGCCCTTATCATGTATTACATTTAGGTTTTTACTGCATGAAAAATTCCTGTAATTAAGGAAGATATAGCAAATTTAGTTTTGGTTTCTCAAGAACACTTGGACCACAACTTGCACCCTGTGGAACACCAGCACTACACACTTTCTGACAGCTGTCACATGTCTTGTTTGCAAGGAAATTCCAAAGGACTTCATGTATAAAGTTGAAATAAGTGTGGCATGCAAATATAAAAGTTTGACTAAAAATGGCCATACAAATTGGGCCTGTCAGTGTAGTATTTGATTTGAGTAAAGTTTAAACTGGTATAAAATCTTTATTATTAATGATAAGACACATGAAATTTTAATATGTTATGTATATTGACTTTTAAAATACAAGAATAAAATAAAAAATAAAAAATTAATTTTTATTTTAAAAATTTAAATGAAATTTAAAAAGAAAAATTAAAAAACTAAATTCTTCCCTCCAAAATGCACATATATAATATTTCTTGGGAATGATATTAAATGATATCAGCATGTATATACTCCTACACGATATACAAGCTCCAATGATGGATATTTGTCAAATTTTGTCAGAGAAAATATCTTTGTAAGTGAAAATAAGACCTTCATTTAAAATACATGAAGACAAAATTCTATTTTGTATTGTGCCTTTAGGTCATTGAAACTATTTATTAGGGGTCCAAACAGTTAATTTATGTGTTTATGATGGAGTGACTTCCTGAGTAAGACATATCTGCTTGTATAGCCATCAGTAATCGTTTATAAACATAGTTATAGGGTATTTAGTCAGAGGTCAGAGATGAAAACTTTATACTAGAACCTGCTCAAGTTCTCTACAAAATCATATTAAGCTGTCAAAGAATGAAATACAGCTTAAAGGGATAAAATATACTTTCCCCAGGTATATTTACCCTTGCATGTAAGAGAGCAGCAAAATGATGTAAGTTGAACACAAAATGCATTCCATTTTATTGTTCAGTTTCATTAAGATATTGATTGATGTAGTGTGGCATTGTGGCCTAGATGATATTATGGGAATTCTAATGATCCATTTTGCTTTATGCATTATTAATTACTAATAATATTTGTTAACTGACACTCTAAAGATTACATAAATATTCAAAAAGATTATTTGAATTTAACTTTGTACAACTGATCTTAACATGGTTACATATCTGACATGAACAAATATGCATATATTTTAGAATGTTTGATCAAAAGTTGACATTCAGTACATCATACAGGCTGACGTTGTACCTGTAGTGAATCTGTAAGGCTCACTTCTGTCTGTGTGCACTTCAAATATCCCAAGATGTTATTTTCATCATGAATATGCCTCTGTATGGTAACATATTTCAATTTAGTACTTTGACAGAGTGCGGTATTGTAGCATCAGCTGATATCTGATTCCACTGAATCATTGAGCTTAATAACTGGTAACCAACACTCTTAAAAATACACTAAAAATGTTCAAACAGATCATTTGAATTATGTTTGCACATGTGATTTTAACAAGTACATTGCATATGTCCCACACATGCAAATGTCCATCCTTGTTGACAAGTTTTGGGGATCAGAATTTCACATTTAGTTGATGATATAGGATCTGTTGGTACCTATAGTTGATCTGTGTGGCCACATTTGGCTGTATTCACTCGCAATATCCAAAACTGTTATTTTCCTCATGAATAAGATTGCTTATAGCAATAAATTTCAATTTGGTACATTGTCATTTGACTTTCCTGTATACTGGTATGTACTAATGTTTGCACCAATGATCAATCCTCGCCGTTTCAACATTGTCTTAAACTTTATGATACATACTCTGCCTGATTAGTTATTTGACCTGTAAATGGCTAAATATGCTTCTAGAAACCTCATCTATTTTTAGGATGCATTTATCACTTTAATACATGCCCATTGCTTCACATTTCTGAGTGTCACTCTGTCAAGTTTACTATTTTTTCCCATGTTTGCAACCTGAATGTTATTTTGAAATCACCATATCTAACACATTTTAACTTCATTTGCCTACATCTTACTGTTTTCTGGAATTAAGTGAAACATGTTATATTTTTTCAGGTCTAGCCTTGTATCTGGAACAAAGTGTTAGAGTTGGATCAGTTTGGAAGCTCTCCAGTAGTCCGGTGGTGATATCAAGGTCTCATAAGGACATGTGCAGTGTACTGCTATAAGTGACCAAGATTAGTTCATATCAGCACACCGATATACAGCATCTCAAAGACACGGCTTAGATCTTCATGAGAGAGATTCACACCATTGTTCAGTAAGGTGGAACCTCCCTGAAACTGTATTTTCCTATCACATTGTTGACTTTTGAAGTTATCGACATTGAAATGGAATGCATTTTTGCTATAAAACATGGTAGTGGTTCCATCAAAACTTTAAATTTGAGTGCGCTATTAGTTATACAAACAACTACCCAAGTACCTGACACAATAAATGTGGAACATAGCACCTGTCATTGTTTCTTTAGTGTGTACACCTATATGCATCTGGATAGGCATATCGCAGTTTGCTGCCAAAATCACTGTGAGCTATCATGCTTCAGTACCCCTGGGAAAAATGTTATCAGTTGTACAGACCCAAACTCCCATTTGTTTTAAATACCATTCATTAATCAACTTTGCTGCCTTAAATTTGTCAAATTGAATTTTATAACTTGTATGAAAATTTAATTTTTCAATAAAATTTAGTTTTAAAAATTTAAATGTTTATTTAAATTTCCATTAAAATTTAATGTATCAATATTTTTAAATCTCAAACATATTTTCAGACAGGCCTTATCATGTATTACAATTAGGTTTTTACGGCATTGAAAAATTCCTGTAATTAAGGAAGATATAGCAAATTTAGTTTTGGTTTCTTAAGAACACTTGGACCACAACTTGCACCCTGTGGAACACCAGCACTACACACTTTCTGACAGCTGTCACATGTCTTGTTTGCAAGGAAATTCCAAAATTCCAAAGACTTCATGTTTAAAGTTGAAATAAGTGTGGCATGCAAGTATAAAGTTTGACTAAAATTGGCCATACAAATTGGGCCTGTCAGTGCAGTATTTGAGTAAAGTTTAAACTGGTATAAAATCTTTATTATTAATGATAGACACATGAAATTTTAATATGTTATGTATATTGACTTTGAAAATATAAGAATAAAATTAAAAATAAAAAGTAATTTTTATTTGAAAAAATTAAATGAAATTTTTAAAAAATTAAAAAATAAACTTTTTCCCCCCAAAGTGCACATATATAATATTTATTGGGAATGATATTAAATGATATCAGCATGTATATACTCCTACACCATATGCAAGCTCCAATGATGGATATTTGTCAAATTTTGTCAGAGAAAATATCTTTGTAAGTCAAAATGAGACCTTCATTTAAAATACATGAAGACAAAATTCTATTTTATATTGTGCCTTTAGGTCACTGAAACTATTTATTAGGGGTTCAAACAGTTACTTTATGTGTTTACGATGGGGTCACTTCCTGAGTAACAAATATCTGCTTGTATAGCTATCAGTAATTGTTTATAAACATAGTTATAGGGTATTTAGTGAGAGGACAGAGATGAAAACTTTATACAAGAACCTGCTCAAAAAGTTCTCTACAAAATCATATTAAGCTGTCAAGAATGAAATACAGGTCAAAGGGACAAAATATACTTTCTCCAGGTATATTTACCCTTGCATGTAAGAAAACAGTAAAATGATGTAAGTTGAACACAAAATGCATTCCATTTTATTGTTCAGTTTCATTAAGATATTGATTGATGTAGTGCGGCATTGTGGCCTAGATGATATTATGGGAATTCTAATGATCCATTTTGCTTTATGCATTATTAATTCCTAATAATATTTGTTAACTGACACTCTAAAGATTACATAAGAAATATTCAAACAGATTATTTGAATTTAACTTTGTACAACTGATCTTAACATGGTTACATATCTGACATGAACAAATATGCATATATTTTAGAATGTTTGGGATCAAAAGTTGACATTCAGTACATCATATAGGCTGACATTGTACCTATAGTGAATCTGTAAGGCTCAGTTCTGGCTGTGTGCACTTCAAATATCCCAAGATGTTATTTTCATCATGCATATGCCTCTGTATGGTAACATATTTCAATTTAGTACTTTGACAGAGTGCGGTATTGTAGCATCAGCTGATATCTGATTCCACTGAATCATTGGGCTTAATAACTGGTAACCAACACTCTTAAAAAATACACTAAAAATGTTCAAACAGATCATTTGAATTATGTTTGCACATGTGATTTTAACAAGTACATTGCATATGTCCCACACATGCAAATGTCCGTCCTTTTTTGCAAGTTTTGGAGATCAGAATTTCACATTTGGTTGATGATATAGGATCTATTGGTACCTATAGTTGATCTGTGTGGCCACATTTGGCTGTATTCACTTGCAATATCCAAAACTGTTATTTTCCTCATGAATAAGATTGCTTATAGTAATAAATTTCAATTTGGTACATTGTCATTTGACTTTCCTGTATACTGGTATGTGCTAATGTTTGCACCAATGATCAAACCTCACCGTTTCAACATTGTCTTAAACTTTATGACACATACTCTACCTGATTAGTTATTTGACCTGTAAATGGCTAAATATGCTTCTAGAAACCTCATCTATTTTTAGGATGTATTTATCACTTTAATACATCCCATTGCTTCACATTTCTGAGTGTCACTCTGTCAAGTTTACTATTTTTTCCCATGTTTGCAACCTGAATGTCATTTTGAAATCACCATATCTAACACATTTTAACTTCATTTGCGTACATCTTACTGTTTTGTGGAATTAAGTGAAACATGTTATATCTTTTCAGGTCTAGCCTTGTATCTGGAACAAAGTGTTAGAGTTGGATCAGTTTGGAAGCTCTCCAGTAGTCCGGTGGTGATATCAAGGTCTCATAAGGACATGTGCAGTGTACTGCTATAAGTGACCAAGATTAGTTCATATCAGCACACCGATATACAGCATCTCAAAGACACGGCTTAGATCTTCATGAGAGAGATTCGCACCATTGTTCAGTAAGGTGGAACCTCCCTGAAACTGTATTTTCCTATCACATTGTTGACTTTTGAAGTTATCGACATTGAAATGGAATGCATTTTTGCTATAAAACATGGTAGTGGTTCCATCAAAACTTTAAATTTGAGTGCGCTATTAGTTATACAAACAACTACCCAAGTACCTGACACAATAAATGTGGAACATAGCACCTGTCATTGTTTCTTTAGTGTGTACACCTATATGCATCTGGATAGGCATATCGCAGTTTGCTGCCAAAATCACTGTGAGCTATCATGCTTCAGTACCCCTGGGAAAAATGTTATCAGTTGTACAGACCCAAACTACCATTTGTTTTAAATACCATTCATTAATCAACTTTGCTGCCTTAAATTTGTCAAAATGAATCTTATAACTTGTATGAAAATTTATTTTTTTTAAAAAATTTAGTTTTTAAAATTTAAATGTTTATTTAAATTTCCATTAAAATTTAATATCAATTATTTTTAAATTTCAAACATATTTTCAGACAGGCCTTATCATGTATTACATTTAGGTTTTAAAAGAAAAGAAAAATATCTGTAATTAAGGAAGATATATAGCAAATTTAGTTTTGGTTTCTTAAGAACACTTGGACCACAACTTGCACCCTGTGGAACACCAGCACTACACACTTTCTGACAGCTGTCACATGTCTTGTTTGCAAGGAAATTCCAAAAGACTTCATGTATAAAGTTGAAATAAGTGTGGCATGCAAATATAAAAGTTTGACTAAAAATGGCCATACAAATTGGGCCTGTCAGTGTAGTATTTGATTTGAGTAAAGTTTAAACTGGTATAAAATCTTTATTATTAATGATAGACACATGAAATTTTAATATGTTATGTATATTGACTTTGAAAATACAAGAATAAAATTAAAAATGAAAAGTTGAATTTTTATTTTAAAAATTTAAATGAAATTTAAAAAGAAAAATCAAAAAATAAAATTTTTCCCCCCAAAATGCACATTTATAATATTTATTGGGAATGATATTAAATGATATCAGCATGTATATACTCCTACACCATATACAAGCTCCAATGATGGATATTTGTCAAATTTTGTCATAGAAAATATCTTTGTAAGTCAAAATGAGACCTTCATTTAAAATACATGACGACAAAATTCTATTTTGTATTGTACCTTTAGGTCATTGAAACTATTTATTTGGGGTCCAAGCAGTTAATTTATGTGTTTATGATCGGGTGGCTTCCTGAGTAACACATATCTGCTTGTATAGCTATCAGTAATTGTTTATAACCATAGTTATAGGGTATTTAATGAGAGAACAGAGATGAAGACTTTATACTAGAACCTGCTCAAGTTCTCTACAAAATCATATTAAGCTGTCAGAGAATGAAATACAGGTCAAAGGGATAAAATATACTTTCCCCAGGTATATTTACCCTTGCATGTAAGAAAACAGCAAAAGGATGTAAGTTGAGCACAGAATGCATTCCATTTTATTGTTCAGTTTCTTTAAGATATTGATTGATGTAGTGCGGCATTGTGGCCTAGATGATATTATGGGAATTCTAATGATCCATTTTGCTTTATGCATTATTAATTACTAATAATATTTGTTAACTGACACTCTAAAGATTACATAAATATTCAAAAAGATTATTTGAATTTAACTTTGTACAACTGATCTTAACATGGTTACATATCTGACATGAACAAATATGCATATATTTTAGAATGTTTGATCAAAAGTTGACATTCAGTACATCATACAGGCTGACGTTGTACCTATAGTGAATCTGTAAGGCTCAGTTCTGTCTGTGTGCACTTCAAATATCCCAAGATGTTATTTTCATCATGAATATGTCTCTGTATGGTAACATATTTCAATTTAGTACTTTGACAGAGTGCGGTATTGTAGCATCAGCTGATATCTGATTCCACTGAATCATTGAGCTTAATAACTGGTAACCAACACTCTTAAAAATACACTAAAAATGTTCAAACAGATCATTTGAATTATGTTTGCACATGTGATTTTAATAAGTACATTGCATATGTCCCACACATGCAAATGTCCATCCTTGTTTACAAGTCTTGGGGATCAGAATTTCACATTTGGTTGATGATATAGGATCTGTTGGTACCTATAGTTGATCTGTGTGGCCATATTTGGCTGTATTGACTCGCAATATCCAAAATTGTTATTTTCCTCATGAATAAGATTGCTTATAGTAATAAATTTCTAATTTGGTACATTGTCATTTGACTTTCCAGTATACTGGTATGTACTAATGTTTCCACCAATGATCAAACCTCACCGTTCCAACATTGCCTTAAACTTGATGATACATACTCTACCTGATTAGTTATTTAACCTGTAAATGGCTAAATATGCTTCTAGAAACCTCGTCTATTTTTAGGATGCATTTATCACTTTAATACATGCCCATTGCTTCACATTTCTGGGTGTCACTCTGTCAAGTTTACTATTTTTTCCCATGTTTGCAACCTGAAAGTTATTTTGAAATCACCATATCTAACACATTTTAACTTCATTTGCCTACATCTTACTGTTTTCTAGAATTAAGTGAAACATGTTATATCTTTTCAGGTCTATCCCGGTATCTGGAACATAGTTTTAGAGTTGGATCAGTTTGGAAGCTCTCCAGTAGTCCGGTGGTGATAGCAAGGTCTCACAAGGACATGTGCAGTGTACTGCTATAAGTGACCAAGATTAGTTCATATCAGCACACTGATATACAGCACCTCAAAGACATGGCTTAGATCTTCATGAGAGAGATTCGCACCATTGTTCAGTAAGGTGGAACCTCCCTGAAACTGTATTTTCCTATCACATTGTTGACTTTTGTAGTTATCGACATTAAAATGGAATGCTTTTTTGCTATAAAACATGGTAGTGGTCCCATCAAAACTTTAAATTTGAGTGCGCTATTAGTTATACAAACAACTGCCCAAGTACCTGACACAATAAATGTGGAACATAACGCCTGTCATTGTTTCTTTAGTGTGTACACCTATATGCATCTGGATAGGCATATTGCAATTTGCTGCCAGAATCACTGTGAGCTATCATGCTTCAGTACCCCTGGGAAAAATGTTATCAGTTGTACAGACCCAAACTACCATTTGTTTTAAATACCATTCATTAATCAACTTTGCTGCCTTAAATTTGTCAAATTGAATTTTATAACTTGTATGAAAATTTAATTTTTCAATAAAATTTAGTTTTAAAAATTTAAATGTTTATTTAAATTTCCATTAAAATTTAATGTATCAATATTTTTAATCTCAAACCTATTTTCAGACAGGCCTTATCATGTATTACAATTAGTTTTTTACTGCATTGAAAAATTCCTGTAATTAAGGAAGATATAGCAAATTTAGTTTTGGTTTCTCAAGAACACTTGAACCACAACTTGCACCCTGTGGAACACCAGCACTACACATTTTCTGACAGCTGTCACATGTCTTGTTTGCAAGGACATTCCAAAAGACTTCACGTATAAAGTTGAAATAAGTGCGGCATGCAAATATAAAAGTTTGACTAAAAATGGCCATACAAATTGGGCCTGTCAGTGCAGTATTTGAGTAAAGTTTAAACTGGTATAAAATCTTTATTAGTAATGATAGACACATGAAATTTTAATATGTTATGTATATTGACTTTGAAAATACAAGAATAAAATAAAAAATAAAAAATTAATTTTTATTTTTAAAATTTAAATGAAATTTAAAAATAAACTTAAAAACTAAAATTTTTCCCCCCAAAATGCACATATATAATATTTATTGGGAATGATATTCAATGATATCAGCATGTATATACTCCTACATGATATACAAGCTCCAATGATGGATATTTGTCAAATTTTGTCAGAGAAAATATCTTTGTAAGTGAAAATAAGACCTGCATTTAAAATACATGAAGACAAAATTCTATTTTGTATTGTGCCTTTAGGTCATTGACACTATTTATTAGGGGTCCAAACAGTTAATTTATGTGTTTATGATGGGGTGACTTCCTGAGTAAGACATATCTGCTTGTATAGCCATCAGTAATTGTTTATAAACATAGTTATAGGGTATTTAGTCAGAGGTCAGAGATGAAAACTTTATACTAGAACCTGCTCAAGTTCTCTACAAAATCATATTAAGCTGTCAAAGAATGAAATACAGCTCAAAGGGATAAAATATACTTTCCCCAGGTATATTTACCCTTGCATGTAAGAAAGCAGCAAAATGATGTAAGTTGAACACAAAATGCGTTCCATTTTATTGTTCAGTTTCATTAAGATATTGATTGATGTAGTGCGGCATTGTGGCCTAGATGATATTATGGGAACCTAATGATCCATTTTGCTTTATGCATTATTAATTACTAATAATATTTGTTAACTGACACTCTAAAGATTACATAAGAAATATTCAAACAGATTATTTGAATTTAACTTTGTACAACTGATCTTAACATGGTTACATATCTGACATGAACAAATATGCATATATTTTAGAATGTTTGGGATCAAAAGTTGACATTCAGTACATCATATAGGCTGACATTGTACCTATAGTGAATCTGTAAGGCTCAGTTCTGGCTGTGTGCACTTCAAATATCCCAAGATGTTATTTTCATCATGCATATGCCTCTGTATGGTAACATATTTCAATTTAGTACTTTGACAGAGTGTGGTATTGTAGCATCAGCTGATATCTGATTCCACTGAATCATTGAGCTTAATAACTGGTAACCAACACTCTTAAAAATACACTAAAAATGTTCAAACAGATCATTTGAATTATGTTTGCACATGTGATTTTAACAAGTACATTGCATATGTCCCACACATGCAAATGTCCATCCTTGTTTACAAGTTTTGGGGATCAGAATTTCACATTTGGTTGATGATATAGGATCTATTGGTACCTATAGTTGATCTGTGTGGCCACATTTGGCTGTATTCACTCGCAATATCCAAAACTGTTATTTTCCTCATGAATAAGATTGCTTATAGTAATAAATTTCAATTTGGTACATTGTCATTTGACTTTCCTGTATACTGGTATGTACTAATGTTTGCACCAATGATCAAACCTCACCGTTTCAACATTGTCTTAAACTTTATGACACATACTCTACCTGATTAGTTATTTGACCTGTAAATGGCTAAATATGCTTCTAGAAACCTCATCTATTTTTAGGATGTATTTATCACTTTAATACATCCCATTGCTTCACATTTCTGAGTGTCACTCTGTCAAGTTTACTATTTTTTCCCATGTTTGCAACCTGAATGTCATTTTGAAATCACCATATCTAACACATTTTAACTTCATTTGCGTACATCTTATTGTTTTGTGGAATTAAGTGAAACATGTTATATCTTTTCAGGTCTAGCCTTGTATCTGGAACAAAGTGTTAGAGTTGGATCAGTTTGGAAGCTCTCCAGTAGTCCGGTGGTGATATCAAGGTCTCATAAGGACATGTGCAGTGTACTGCTATAAGTGACCAAGATTAGTTCATATCAGCACACCGATATACAGCACCTCAAAGACATGGCTTAGATCTTCATGAGAGAGATTCGCACCATTGTTCAGTAAGGTGGAACCTCCCTGAAACTGTATTTTCCTATCACATTGTTGACTTTTGAAGTTATCGACATTGAAATGGAATGCATTTTTGCTATAAAACATGGTAGTGGTTCCATCAAAACTTTAAATTTGAGTGCGCTATTAGTTATACAAACAACTACCTAAGTACCTGACACAATAAATGTGGAACATAGCACCTGTCATTGTTTCTTTAGTGTGTACACCTATATGCATCTGGATAGGCATATCGCAGTTTGCTGCCAAAATCACTGTGAGCTATCATGCTTCAGTACCCCTGGGAAAAATGTTATCAGTTGTACAGACCCAAACTACCATTTGTTTTAAATACCATTCATTAATCAACTTTGCTGCCTTAAATTTGTCAAATTGAATTTTATAACTTGTATGAAAATTTAATTTTTCAATAAAATTTAGTTTTAAAATTTAAATGTTTATTTAAATTTCCATTAAAATTTAATGTATCAATATTTTTAAATCTCAAACATATTTTCAGACAGGCCTTATCATGTATTACAATTAGGTTTTTACGGCATTGAAAAATTCCTGTAATTAAGGAAGATATAGCAAATTTAGTTTTGGTTTCTTAAGAACACTTGGACCACAACTTGCACCCTGTGGAACACCAGCACTACACACTTTCTGACAGCTGTCACATGTCTTGTTTGCAAGGAAATTCCAAAAGACTTCATGTATAAAGTTGAAATAAGTGTGGCATGCAAATATAAAAGTTTGACTAAAAATGGCCATACAAATTGGGCCTGTCAGTGTAGTATTTGATTTGAGTAAAGTTTAAACTGGTATAAAATCTTTATTATTAATGATAAGACACATGAAATTTTAATATGTTATGTATATTGACTTTGAAAATACAAGAATAAAATAAAAAATAAAAAATTAATTTTTATTTTAAAAATTTAAATGAAATTTAAAAAGAAAAATTAAAAAACTAAATTCTTCCCTCCAAAATGCACATATATAATATTTATTGGGAATGATATTAAATGATATCAGCATGTATATACTCCTACACGATATACAAGCTCCAATGATGGATATTTGTCAAATTTTGTCAGAGAAAATATCTTTGTAAGTGAAAATAAGACCTTCATTTAAAATACATGAAGACAAAATTCTATTTTGTATTGTGCCTTTAGGTCATTGAAACTATTTATTAGGGGTCCAAACAGTTAATTTATGTGTTTATGATGGAGTGACTTCCTGAGTAAGACATATCTGCTTGTATAGCCATCAGTAATCGTTTATAAACATAGTTATAGGGTATTTAGTCAGAGGTCAGAGATGAAAACTTTATACTAGAACCTGCTCAAGTTCTCTACAAAATCATATTAAGCTGTCAAAGAATGAAATACAGCTTAAAGGGATAAAATATACTTTCCCCAGGTATATTTACCCTTGCATGTAAGAGAGCAGCAAAATGATGTAAGTTGAACACAAAATGCATTCCATTTTATTGTTCAGTTTCATTAAGATATTGATTGATGTAGTGTGGCATTGTGGCCTAGATGATATTATGGGAATTCTAATGATCCATTTTGCTTTATGCATTATTAATTACTAATAATATTTGTTAACTGACACTCTAAAGATTACATAAGAAATATTCAAACAGATTATTTGAATTTAACTTTGTACAACTACTCTTAACATGGTTACATAGCTGACATGAACAAATATGCATATATTTTAGAATGTTTGGGATCAAAAGTTGACATTCAGTACATCATATAGGCTGACATTGTACCTATAGTGAATCTGTAAGGCTCAGTTCTGGCTGTGTGCACTTCAAATATCCCAAGATGTTATTTTCATCATGAATATGCCTCTGTATGGTAACATATTTCAATTTAGTACTTTGACAGAGTGCGGTATTGTAGCATCAGCTGATATCTGATTCCACTGAATCATTGAGCTTAATAACTGGTAACCAACACTCTTAAAAATAGACTAAAAATGTTCAAACAGATCATTTGAATTATGTTTGCACATGTGATTTTAATAAGTACATTGCATATGTCCCACACATGCAAATGTCCATCCTTGTTACAAGTCTTGGGGATCAGAATTTCACATTTGGTTGATGATATAGGATCTGTTGGTACCTATAGTTGATCTGTGTGGCCACATTTGGCTGTATTCACTCGTAATATCCAAAATTGTTATTTTCCTCATGAATAAGATTGCTTATAGTAATACATTTTAATTTAGTACATTGTCATTTGACTTTCCAGTATACTGGTATGTACTAATGTTTGCACCAATGATCAAACCTCACCGTTTCAACATTGTCTTAAACTTTATGACACATACTCTACCTGATTAGTTATTTGACCTGTAAATGGCTAAATATGCTTCTAGAAACCTCATCTATTTTTAGGATGTATTTATCACTTTAATACATCCCATTGCTTCACATTTCTGAGTGTCACTCTGTCAAGTTTACTATTTTTCCCCATGTTTGCAACCTGAATGTTATTTTGAAATCACCATATCTAACACATTTTAACTTCATTTGCCTACATCTTACTGTTTTCTAGAATTAAGTGAAACATGTTATATCTTTT
>JAECUM010022088.1:0-11674 GCA_016617855.1 Megalonaias nervosa | reverse complement strand
ACAGATACTGACAAATAAGTGTAAGGAGATTCATCTTGGCCTATTGTCAGTTTGTACAGATAATGACGATTCACTCTAAGTTAGTTCATCTTGGCCTATTATCAGTTTCTACAGAATGTGACGGTTGACTCTAAGTTGGTTCTTCTTGGCTTATTATCCGTTTGTACAGATAATGACGATTCACTCAAAGTTGGTTCATCTTAGCCTATTGTCAGTTTGTACAGATAATGACAATTCATTAAAAAGAATTTCATCTTGGCCTATTGTGAGTTTGTATAGATAATGACGATTCACTCTAAGGAGGTTCATCTTGGCTGATTGTCAGTTTCTTACGATAATGATGATTGACTCTAAGTTCATCTTGGCTTATTGTCAGTTTGTACTGATAATGACGATTCAGTCGAAGAAGGTTCATCTTCGCCGATTGTCAGTTTGTGCAGATAATGACGATTCACTCTAGGTTGGTTCGTCTTGGCCTGTTGTCAGTTTGTAGAGACAATGACGATTCACTCTAAGGAGGTTCATCTTGGCTTATTATCAGTTTGTACAGATAATGACGATTCTCTCAAAAGAGGTTCAGCATGGATCTTTGTCAGTTTGTACAGATAATGAAGATTCACTCTAAGGAGGTTCATCTTAGGATATTATTCGTTTCAACAGATAATGATGATTCACTCTAAATAAGTCGGTTAATTTTCGCCTATTATGACTTTGTACAGATAATGATGATTCACTCTAAATAAGTTGGTTCGTCTTGGACCATTGTCAGTTTGTACAGATAAAGACGATTCACTCTAAATATGTTGGTTCATCTTGGCCTATTATCAGTGTGTATAGATAATGACGATTCACTCTAAGGAGGTTCATCTTGGCTGATTGTCAGTTTCTTACGATAATGATGATTGACTCTAAGTTCATCTTGGCTTATTGTCAGTTTGTACTGATAATGACGATTCAGTCGATGAAGGTTCATCTTCGCCGATTGTCAGTTTGTGCAGATAATGACGATTCACTCTAGGTTGGTTCGTCTTGGCCTGTTATCAGTTTGTAGAGACAATGACGATTCACTCTAAGGAGGTTCATCTTGGCTTATTATCAGTTTGTACAGATAATGATGATTCTCTCAAAAGAGGTTCAGCATGGATCTTTGTCAGTTTGTACAGATAATGAAGATTCACTCTAAGGAGGTTCATCTTAGGATATTATTCGTTTCAACAGATAATGATGATTCACTCTAAATAAGTCGGTTAATTTTGGCCTATTATGACTTTGTACAGATAATGATGATTCACTCTAAATAAGTTGGGTCGTCTTGGACCATTGTCAGTTTGTACAGATAATGACGATTCACTCTAAATATGTTGGTTCATCTTGGCTTATTATCAGTGTGTATAGATAATGACGATTCATTCTAAGTTCGTTCATCCTGGCCTATTGTCAATTAGTACAGATAATGACGATTCCCTCAAAGTTGGTTCATCTTGCCCTGTTGTCAGTTTCTACAGATAATGACAATTCAGTCTAAGGAGTTTTATCTTGGCCTATTGTCAGTTTGTGCAGATAATGACGATTCATTCTAAGGAGATTCATCTTGGCTGATTGTCAGTTTGTTCCGATAATGATGATTAAATCTAAGTTTATCTTGGCCTATTGTCAGTTTTTACCGATAATGACGATTCACTCAAAGTTGGTTCTTCTTGGTCTATTGTCAGTTTGTACAAATAATGTGGATTCACTCTAAGTTGGTTCATCTTGGCCTGTTATCAGTTTGTAGAGACAATGACGATTCACTCTAAGGAGGTTCATCTTGGCTTATTATCAGTTTGTACAGATAATGACGGTTCTCTCAAAAGAGGTTCAGCATCGATCTTTGTCAGTTTGTACAGATAATGAAGATTCACTCTAAGGAGGTTCATCTTAGGATATTATTCGTTTCAACAGATAATGATGATTCACTCTAAATAAGTCGGTTAATTTTGGCCTATTATGACTTTGTACAGATAATGATGATTCACTCTAAATAAGTTGGTTCGTCTTGGACCATTGTCAGTTTGTACAGATAATGACGATTCACTCTAAATATGTTGGTTCATCTTGGCTTATTATCAGTGTGTATAGATAATGACGATTCATTCTAAGTTCGTTCATCTTGGCCTATTGTCAATTAGTACAGATAATGACGATTCCCTCAAAGTTGGTTCATCTTGCCCTGTTGTCAGTTTCTACAGATAATGACAATTCAGTCTAAGGAGTTTTATCTTGGCCTATTGTCAGTTTGTGCAGATAATGACGATTCATTCTAAGGAGGTTCATCTTGGCTGATTGTCTGTTTGTTCCGATAATGATGATTAAATCTAAGTTTATCTTGGCCTATTGTCAGTTTGTACAAATAATGACGATTCACTCTAAGGAGGATTATCTTAGCATATTGTCAGTTTGTACAGGCAATAACGATTCAGTCAAAGTAGTTTCATCTTGGCGTTTTGTCAGTTCGTACAGATTATGACTATTCACTCTTAAGTTGGTTCATCTTGGCCTAGGATCAGTTTGTACTGATAATGACGGTTCACTCTCAAATGGTTTATCTTGGCCTGTTATCAGTTTGTACAGATAATGACGATTCACTGTAGTTTGGTTCATCTTGGCCTATTATCAGTTTGAACAGATAATGACGATTCCTCTAAGGAGGTTCATCTTGGCTTATTATCATTTTGTACAGATAATGATGAATCACTCTAAACAAGTAGGTTCATCTTGGACCATTGTCAGTTTGTACAGATAATGACGATTCACTCTAAATAAGTTGGTTCAACTTGGCCTATTATAAGTTTTTATAGAGAATGACGATTCAATGAAGTTGGCTCATCTTTCCCGATTGTCAGTTTGTGCAGATAATGACAAATCAGGCTAAGAAGGTTCATCTTGGCCAATTGTTAGTTTGTATAGATAATGACAAATCAGACTAAGAAGGTTCATCTTGGCCGATTGTCAGTTTGTACAGATAATGATGATTCCCATTAAGGAGGTTCATCTAGGCTTATTGTGAGTTTGTTCCGATAAAGATGTTTGAATCTAAGTTCATCTTAGCTTCTTGTCAGTTTGTATAGATAATGACGACTCAGTCTAAGTTGGTTCATCTTGGCCGGTTGTCAGTTTGTACAGATAATGACGATCCAGTCTAAGGAGTTTTTATATTGGCCTATTTCCAGTTTGTACAAAGAATGACGATTCACTCTAAGGAGATTCATCTTAGCCTATTATCAGTTTGTACAGATAATAACAATTCAGTGTAAGGAGTTTCATCTTGGCGTATTGTCAGTTTGAACAGATAATTACGATTCACTCTTAAGTTGGTTAATCTTGGCCTGGTGTCGGTTTGTACAGATAATGACTGTTCACTCTAAGATGCTTTATCTTGGACTGTTATCAGTTTGTATAGATAATGACGATTCACTGTAAATAAGTTGTTTCATCTTATCCGATTGTCCATTTGTAAAGATAATATCGATTCACTCTTAAGTTTGTTCATCTTGACCTCTTGTCAATTCTACACATAATGACGATTCACTCAAAGTTAGTTCATCTTGGCCAATTGTTAATTTCTACAGATACTGACAAATAAGTGTAAGGAGATTCATCTTGGCCTATTGTCAGTTTGTACAGATAATGACGATTCACTCTAAGTTAGTTCATCTTGGCCTATTATCAGTTTCTACAGAATGTGACCGTTGACTCTAAGTTGGTTCATCTTGGCTTATTATCCGTTTGTACAGATAATGACGATTCACGCAAAGTTGGTTCATCTTAGCCTATTGTCAGTTTGTACAGATAATGACAATTCATTAAAAAGAATTTCATCTTGGCCTATTGTGAGTTTGTATAGATAATGACGATTCACTCTAAGGAGGTTCATCTTGGCTGATTGTCAGTTTCTTACGATAATGATGATTGACTCTAAGTTCATCTTGGCTTGTTGTCAGTTTGTACTGATAATGACGATTCAGTCGAAGAAGGTTCATCTTCGCCGATTGTCAGTTTGTGCAGATAATGACGATTCACTCTAGGTTGGTTCGTCTTGGCCTGTTATCAGTTTGTAGAGACAATGACGATTCACTCTAAGGAGGTTCATCTTGGCTTATTATCAGTTTGTACAGATAATGACGATTCTCTCAAAAGAGGTCCAGCATGGATCTTTGTCAGTTTGTACAGATAATGAAGATTCACTCTAAGGAGGTTCATCTTAGGATATTATTCGTTTCAACAGATAATGATGATTCACTCTAAATAAGTCGGTTAATTTTGGCCTATTATGACTTTGTACAGATAATGATCATTCACTCCAAATAAGTTGGTTCGTCTTGGACCATTGTCAGTTTGTACAGATAAAGACGATTCACTCTAAATATGTTGGTTCATCTTGGCCTATTATCAGTGTGTATAGATAATGACGATTCACTCTAAGGAGGTTCATCTTGGCTGATTGTCAGTTTCTTACGATAATGATGATTGACTCTAAGTTCATCTTGGCTTATTGTCAGTTTGTACTGATAATGACGATTCAGTCGATGAAGGTTCATCTTCGCCGATTGTCAGTTTGTGCAGATAATGACGATTCACTCTAGGTTGGTTCGTCTTGGCCTGTTATCAGTTTGTAGAGACAATGACGATTCACTCTAAGGAGGTTCATCTTGGCTTATTATCAGTTTGTACAGATAATGATGATTCTCTCAAAAGAGGTTCAGCATGGATCTTTGTCAGTTTGTACAGATAATGAAGATTCACTCTAAGGAGGTTCATCTTAGGATATTATTCGTTTCAACAGATAATGATGATTCACTCTAAATAAGTCGGTTAATTTTGGCCTATTATGACTTTGTACAGATAATGATGATTCACTCTAAATAAGTTGGTTCGTCTTGGACCATTGTCAGTTTGTACAGATAATGACGATTCACTCTAAATATGTTGGTTCATCTTGGCTTATTATCAGTGTGTATAGATAATGACGATTCATTCTAAGTTCGTTCATCTTGGCCTATTGTCAATTAGTACAGATACTGACGATTCCCTCAAAGTTGGTTCATCTTGCCCTGTTGTCAGTTTCTACAGATAATGACAATTCAGTCTAAGGAGTTTTATCTTGGCCTATTGTCAGTTTGTGCAGATAATGACGATTCATTCTAAGGAGGTTCATCTTGGCTGATTGTCAGTTTGTTCCGATAATGATGATTAAATCTAAGTTTATCTTGGCCTATTGTCAGTTTGTACAAATAATGACGATTCACTCTAAGGAGGATTATCTTAGCATATTGTCAGTTTGTACAGGCAATAACGATTCAGTCAAAGTAGTTTCATCTTGGCGTTTTGTCAGTTCGTACAGATTATGACTATTCACTCTTAAGTTGGTTCATCTTGGCCTAGGATCAGTTTGAACATATAATGACGATTCCTCTAAGGAGGTTCATCTTGGCTTATTATCATTTTGTACAGATAATGATGAATCACTCTAAACAAGCAGGTTCATCTTGGACCATTGTCAGTTTGTACAGATAATGACGATTCACTCTAAATAAGTTGGTTCATCTTGGCCTATTATAAGTTTCTATAGAGAATGACGATTCAATGAAGTTGGTTCTTCTTTCCCGATTGTCAGTTTGTACAGATAATGACAAATCAGGCTAAGAAGGTTCATCTTGGCCAATTGTTAGTTTGTATAGATAATGACAAATCAGACAAAGAAGTTTCATCTTGTCCGATTGTCAGTTTGTACAGATAATGATGATTCCCATTAAGGAGGTTCATCTAGGCTTATTGTGAGTTTGTTCCGATAAAGATGATTGAATCTAAGTTCATCTTAGCTTCTTGTCAGTTTGTATAGATAATGACGACTCAGTCTAAGTTGGTTCATCTTGGCCTATTATCAGTTTGTACAGATAATAACGATTCAATGAAGTGTCTTCATCTTTCCCGATTGTCAGTTTGTACAGATAATGACAAATCAGGCTAAGGAGTTTTTATATTTGCCTATTTTCAGTTTGTACAGAGAATGACGATTCACTCTAAGGAGATTCATCTTAGCCTATTGTCAGTTTGTACAGATAATATCAATTCAGTGTAAGGAGTTTCATCTTGGCGTATTGTCAGTTTGAACAGATAATTACGATTCACTCTTAAGTTGGTTCATCTTGGCCTATTGTCGGTTTGTACAGATAATGACTGTTCACTCTAAGATGCTTTATCTTGGCTTATTATCCGTTTGTACAGATAATGACGATTCACTCAAAGTTGGTTCATCTTAGCCTATTGTCAGTTTGTACAGAAAATGACAATTTATTAAAAAGAATTTCATCTTGGCCTATTGTGAGTTTGTATAGATAATGACGATTCACTCTAAGGAGGTTCATCTTGCCTGATTATCAGTTTCTTACGATAATGATGATTGACTCTAAGTTCATCTTGGCTTATTGTCAGTTTGTACTGATAATGACGATTCAGTCGAAGAAAGTTCATCTTCGCCGATTGTCAGTTTGTGCAGATAATGACGATTCACTCTAGGTTGGTTCGTCTTGGCCTGTTATCAGTTTGTAGAGACAATGACGATTCACTCTAAGGAGGTTCATCTTGGCTTATTATCAGTTTGTACAGATAATGACGATTCTCTCAAAAGAGGTTCAGCATGGATCTTTGTCAGTTTGAACAGATAATGAAGATTCACTCTAAGGAGGTTCATCTTAGGATATTATTCGTTTCAACAGATAATGATGATTCACTCTAAATAAGTCGGTTAATTTTGGCCTATTATGACTTTGTACAGATAATGATGATTCACTCTAAATAAGTTGGGTCGTCTTGGACCATTGTCAGTTTGTACAGATAATGACGATTCACTCTAAATATGTTGGTTCATCTTGGCCTATTATCAGTGTGTATAGATAATGACGATTCACTCTAAGCTGGTTCATCTTGGCCTATTGTCAATTAGTACAGATAATGACGATTCCCTCAAAGTTGGTTCATCTTGCCCTGTTGTCAGTTTCTACAGATAATGACAATTCAGTCTAAGGAGTTTTATCTTGGCCTATTGTCAGTTTGTGCAGATAATGACGATTCATTCTAAGGAGGTTCATCTTGGCTGATTGTCAGTTTGTTCCGATAATGATGATTAAATCTAAGTTTATCTTGGCCTATTGTCAGTTTTTACCGATAATGACGATTCACTCAAAGTTGGTTCTTCTTGCTCTATTGTCAGTTTGTACAAATAATGTGGATTCACTCTAAGTTGGTTCATCTTGGCCTGTTATCAGTTTGTAGAGACAATGACGATTCACTCTAAGGAGGTTCATCTTGGCTTATTATCAGTTTGTACAGATAATGACGGTTCTCTCAAAAGAGGTTCAGCATGGATCTTTGTCAGTTTGTACAGATAATGAAGATTCACTCTAAGGAGGTTCATCTTAGGATATTATTCGTTTCAACAGATAATGATGATTCACTCTAAATAAGTCGGTTAATTTTGGCCTATTATGACTTTGTACAGATAATGATGATTCACTCTAAATAAGTTGGTTCGTCTTGGACCATTGTCAGTTTGTACAGATAATGACGATTCACTCTAAATATGTTGGTTCATCTTGGCTTATTATCAGTGTGTATAGATAATGACGATTCATTCTAAGTTCGTTCATCCTGGCCTATTGTCAATTAGTACAGATAATGACGATTCCCTCAAAGTTGGTTCATCTTGCCCTGTTGTCAGATTCTACAGATAATGACAATTCAGTCTAAGGAGTTTTATCTTGGCCTATTGTCAGTTTGTGCAGATAATGACGATTCATTCTAAGGAGGTTCATCTTGGCTGATTGTCAGTTTGTTCCGATAATGATGATTAAATCTAAGTTTATCTTGGCATATTGTCAGTTTGTACAAATAATGACGATTCACTCTAAGGAGGATTATCTTAGCATATTGTCAGTTTGTACAGGCAATAACGATTCAGTCAAAGTAGTTTCATCTTGGCGTTTTGTCAGTTCGTACAGATTATGACTATTCACTCTTAAGTTGGTTCATCTTGGAATAGGATCAGTTTGTACAGATAATGACGGTTCACTCTCAAATGGTTTATCTTGGCCTGTTATCAGTTTGTACAGATAATGACGATTCACTGTAGTTTGGTTCATCTTGGCATATTATCAGTTTGAACAGATAATGACGATTCCTCTAAGGAGGTTCATCTTGGCTTATTATCATTTTGTACAGATAATGATGAATCACTCTAAACAAGTAGGTTCATCTTGGACCATTGTCAGTTTGTACAGATAATGACGATTCACTCTAAATAAGTTGGTTCAACTTGGCCTATTAGAAGTTTGTATAGATAATGACGATTCAATGAAGTTGGCTCATCTTTCCCGATTGTCAGTTTGTGCAGATAATGACAAATCAGGCTAAGAAGGTTCATCTTGGCCAATTGTTAGTTTGTATAGATAATGACAAATCAGACTAAGAAGGTTCATCTTGGCCGATTGTCAGTTTGTACAGATAATGATGATTCCCATTAAGGAGGTTCATCTAGGCTTATTGTGAGTTTGTTCCGATAAAGATGTTTGAATCTAAGTTCATCTTAGCTTCTTGTCAGTTTGTATAGATAATGTCGACTCAGTCTAAGTTGGTTCATCTTGGCCGGTTGTCAGTTTGTACAGATAATGACGATCCAGTCTAAGGAGTTTTTATATTGGCCTATTTCCAGTTTGTACAAAGAATGACGATTCACTCTAAGGAGATTCATCTTAGCCTATTGTCAGTTTGTACAGATAATAACAATTCAGTGTAAGGAGTTTCATCTTGGCGTATTGTCAGTTTGAACAGATAATTACGATTCACTCTTAAGTTGGTTAATCTTGGCCTGGTGTCGGTTTGTACAGATAATGACTGTTCACTCTAAGATGCTTTATCTTGGACTGTTATCAGTTTGTATAGATAATGACGATTCACTGTAAATAAGTTGCTTCATCTTATCCGATTGTCCATTTGTAAAGATGATATCGATTCACTCTTAAGTTTGTTCATCTTGACCTCTTGTCAATTCTACACATAATGACGATTCACTCAAAGTTAGTTCATCTTGGCCAATTGTTAATTTCTACAGATACTGACAAATAAGTGTAAGGAGATTCATCTTGGCCTATTGTCAGTTTGTACAGATAATGACGATTCACTCTAAGTTAGTTCATCTTGGCCTATTATCAGTTTCTACAGAATGTGACCGTTGACTCTAAGTTGGTTCATCTTGGCTTATTATCCGTTTGTACAGAAAATGACGATTCACTCAAAGTTGGTTCATCTTAGCCTATTGTCAGTTTGTACAGATAATGACAATTCATTAAAAAGAATTTCATCTTGGCCTATTGTGAGTTTGTATAGATAATGACGATTCACTCTAAGGAGGTTCATCTTGGCTGATTGTCAGTTTCTTACGATAATGATGATTGACTCTAAGTTCATCTTGGCTTATTGTCAGTTTGTACTGATAATGACGATTCAGTCGAAGAAGGTTCATCTTCGCCGATTGTCAGTTTGTGCAGATAATGACGATTCACTCTAGGTTGGTTCGTCTTGGCCTGTTATCAGTTTGTAGAGACAATGACGATTCACTCTAAGGAGGTTCATCTTGGCTTATTATCAGTTTGTACAGATAATGACGATTCTCTCAAAAGAGGTTCAGCATGGATCTTTGTCAGTTTGTACAGATAATGAAGATTCACTCTAAGGAGGTTCATCTTGGGATATTATTCGTTTCAACAGATAATGATGATTCACTCTAAATAAGTCGGTTAATTTTGGCCTATTATGACTTTGTACAGATAATGATGATTCACTCTAAATAAGTTGGTTCGTCTTGGACCATTGTCAGTTTGTACAGATAATGACGATTCACTCTAAATATGTTGGTTCATCTTGGCTTATTATCAGTGTGTATAGATAATGACGATTCATTCTAAGTTCGTTCATCTTGGCCTATTGTCAATTAGTACAGATACTGACGATTCCCTCAAAGTTGGTTCATCTTGCCCTGTTGTCAGTTTCTACAGATAATGACAATTCAGTCTAAGGAGTTTTATCTTGGCCTATTGTCAGTTTGTGCAGATAATGACGATTCATTCTAAGGAGGTTCATCTTGGCTGATTGTCAGTTTGTTCCGATAATGATGATTAAATCTAAGTTTATCTTGGCCTATTGTCAGTTTGTACAAATAATGACGATTCACTCTAAGGAGGATTATCTTAGCATATTGTCAGTTTGTACAGGCAATAACGATTCAGTCAAAGTAGTTTCATCTTGGCGTTTTGTCAGTTCGTACAGATTATGACTATTCACTCTTAAGTTGGTTCATCTTGGCCTAGGATCAGTTTGTACAGATAATGACGGTTCACTCTCAAATGGTTTATCTTGGCCTGTTATCAGTTTGTACAGATAATGACGATTCACTGTAGTTTGGTTCATCTTGGCCTATTATCAGTTTGAACATATAATGACGATTCCTCTAAGGAGGTTCATCTTGGCTTATTATCATTTTGTACAGATAATGATGAATCACTCTAAACAAGCAGGTTCATCTTGGACCATTGTCAGTTTGTACAGATAATGACGATTCACTCTAAATAAGTTGGTTCATCTTGGCCTATTATAAGTTTTTATAGAGAATGACGATTCAATGAAGTTGGTTCTTCTTTCCCGATTGTCAATTTGTACAGATAATGACAAATCAGGCTAAGAAGGTTCATCTTGGCCAATTGTTAGTTTGTATAGATAATGACAAATCAGACTAAGAAGTTTCATCTTGGCCGATTGTCAGTTTGTACAGATAATGATGATTCCCATTAAGGAGGTTCATCTAGGCTTATTGTGAGTTTGTTCCGATAAAGATGATTGAATCTAAGTTCATCTTAGCTTCTTGTCAGTTTGTATAGATAATGACGACTCAGTCTAAGTTGGTTCATCTTGGCCTATTATCAGTTTGTACAGATAATAACGATTCAATGAAGTGTCTTCATCTTTCCCGATTGTCAGTTTGTACAGATAATGACAAATCAGGCTAAGGAGTTTTTATATTTGCCTATTTTCAGTTTGTACAGAGAATGACGATTCACTCTAAGGAGATTCATCTTAGCCTATTGTCAGTTTGTACAGATAATATCAATTCAGTGTAAGGAGTTTCATCTTGGCGTATTGTCAGTTTGAACAGATAATTACGATTCACTCTTAAGTTGGTTCATCTTGGCCTATTGTCGGTTTGTACAGATAATGACTGTTCACTCTAAGATGCTTTATCTTGGCTTATTATCCGTTTGTACAGATAATGACGATTCACTCAAAGTTGGTTCATCTTAGCCTATTGTCAGTTTGTACAGAAAATGACAATTTATTAAAAAGAATTTCATCTTGGCCTATTGTGAGTTTGTATAGATAATGACGATTCACTCTAAGGAGGTTCATCTTGCCTGATTATCAGTTTCTTACGATAATGATGATTGACTCTAAGTTCATCTTGGCTTATTGTCAGTTTGTACTGATAATGACGATTCAGTCGAAGAAAGTTCATCTTCGCCGATTGTCAGTTTGTGCAGATAATGACGATTCACTCTAGGTTGGTTCGTCTTGGCCTGTTATCAGTTTG
>JAECUM010022087.1:22500-51262 GCA_016617855.1 Megalonaias nervosa | reverse complement strand
ACTGGTCTTAATTTCAACTTTTGTCTGCTGCTTTTACTCCCTGGTTGTCAAACTGTAGATCCGGACCTCCAAGCCATTTTTCTGTAGACTGCCGGCCTCAAAAACATGCTTGTGCAAAAGTTTTGGACAATTTCACAGAATACAAGAAGCTAACAATTTAGTGACATAACTGAAATTCTTATTTGAAATAACTGAAATTGGCGTGAACATTTATTTTCATTGCTTGGCATAATCTTTTTATTTAGTTAGTGGTTATATGTGTTCAATAAACGACTCTAGTTTTGGGTACGAAATGACCGTAGCATTGGGTACGAAACAACCATTGCTTTGGGTACGAAGCAACTCATTTGGGTAAGCAACGACTTGTGTACGGAACGACTTGGGTACGGAATGACCTGCTTCGATAAAATCTGACCACAAGCTAACAATCTACTTAATTCTCTACGTAAAACTCAAGCCTATTTCTCAAATACGCATGTAAATGAAACACTACAAAGGTAGTTCTACATACTAAACGATCCCAGTAATTAAGTATACATACTACAAGTAATTACAATTATGATGCCGTAATATTCTGCAAATATCGAGCAAATAACTAACTGACCTTTTCGAAGCTTTTCTTCCCTTAGAATCTACCGCTCTATGTTTTACCGCCAAATTATGAGTGGTTTCCCGGAGTAACCCTATTTGTACAGCGATCTCTCTAGGCATCTACTAACCCTTCTGCTTGGGAATTACGAAGTTATAATTCGGATCTAAGTTGTAATCACACCCTCTATCTCGATTCCGATTGGATGTCGCCGATCCAATCAACTTAGTGGGCAATGTCCCTTCGCTGTCTGTCCACATGGGGACGGATGAGAACACGCCCCGCTCACTCCGCGGGCTTCCCTTTGATCTCTGAACAAATGTTTAACACCTAGGTGTGAATACTACAAGCCTTTGTCAAATGACACAAACGATCGCCTACGCCAACTCCAGTTTCCGGTGGGTCACGGTAACCTTGCATAAGGGATTAACACTAGCCCGCTGCAATGTTTAGACATCAAACACATGGGTCGTAATAATACCCTAGTTTATACACAACTTGATAGCTGGGCTGAGCAAACGTAACACCTGTATTATTGCTATTATTATTATTATTATTATTATTATTATTATTATTATTATTATTATTATATCTGGATGGTTCTAAATGAAAATGGTACCGAGCGATACCCAATATGGCCACCATGGCATTCATCTTAAAACTCTTGTTATCACAGCTCCACCTGAATAGAACTTCATATAGGTGCTTTCACCAGAAGATTTCTCGTGATGTTCACGTGGTCTTAAATTATTATTATTATTATTATTATTATTATTATTATTATTATTATTATTATTATTATTATTATTATGTCGGGATGGTTCTAAATTAAAGATGGTGCCGATCAAATATCCAAGATGGACTAGACACAGTAGCCATCATGAAATTTTGTTGTTGCTCCTCCACCCGAATGGATAATTATATCAACATAAAGTTTCACTAAAGACTTCTTATGATGTCTAGTTTATGTACTAAATGAAAATCGTGCCGACGTGACATCCGATATAACCACTACAGCAGCAATTTGAAAATCGGCTGTTATTGCTACTCCTGAATGGAAAGTAGTATCTTGAAATTATTGTTATTTTCTACGCTTCCCAATGGAAGGTTATATCAACATGGTGTTTTCATAAATAACCTTCTTATGGTAGCCATTTGGTCCTGGATGAAATATACATATCATATACCCAATATGGTTGCCACAACGACTGTCTTAAAAATCTTTCTGTCACTACTCCTTCTGAATGGATGACCATCATCACATGGAGTTTTCACCAACACACTTCTGATTGTGTCTGCTTTGTCCTAAATTAAAATGGTGCCAGGCTGACAAAACAAGGCGTTGTTCTTAGTCCAGTTCTATTGTCTCTTTTTATCAGTCATGTATTTCAAACCATTCGTACAGAATGAGATAGAGGTGCATTTATCATCGAAGATGTGTCAGAAATATTTTCTTTTACTATCTACTGATGATTTAGCTTACTTTGCTAAAACTATGTTCAGCACGACAACAGAGTAATGATTTTGAACATTTCTGTAATGAAACTGATATGGAAATTAATTTAGCAGAAACTGAAGTTATTGTTTTCATGAAATGTGGTACTCTACGACATTATGAATGTTTCTACTACGAAGATAGAAGTATTTGAAACAATGTAATTATATAAACATATGGGTCTATTTACCTCTTCACTTCAAAGTTGAGTTTGACGAAGACCAACAAATGGATGGTGTCTCAACTCTTTAAAACGGTTTCAGGTATTTTCGCATATAAAAAATGTTTTGGAGAGGTGTTGCGTAAAATATGTTTTAAAAATATTAGAGGTTGAAGTTAAACCAGTTTTGTGTTATTGATCTGAAGTTTGGGCTCAGAATATACTTCATAAATATAAGCTGTTCATCAAATATTTTAGTAAAGATGTCTGAATGTAACTTTTACAGGACATATTCTGTTCTTTTTGGTGACTGGTAGATATTCCTAGAGTAATACTAATATGTTAAGCTGTTGGGCAAAAATGTTACGTTTGCCACAATGTAGATATCAGTACCAGTGTTATATTATGTTAAAGAAATTGGGTAACGCTGGTGCATGTCCAGTAAGGCAAGAAGCTGCATACTTTCTAAGGCTTTCGAAATAGCTGAATAAATTGTTGATGTAACTACTTCACTGTTGACTTTTTTTTACTTTCATAGATTGTTCAGTAAGATATTTGATTGCATCATAAATGTCTGTTACTGATAATATAAGTTGTTATTGAAAAAAAATATATGTGACATTATGTTTCCGTGTATATCTTTAGTTCCACTCTCGCCAGACGCAATTGTTCCCAGCATGATTTTACAGGCAGACATTTTAAACTTGATAAAATCCGAAGATCATGGAAATTATGCCTAAAGCTGAATCTAGAATGTATGGAAGACGAATAGAATTATATAAGTCCAAAATACCTCAATGAACTGTGTTATGTCAATTCTTCAAAAGATAAATTCACATATAATGTCCAATAAAATATATCGGTGGTTTTCCATTTTTTACTATTTTAATATGCTTCTGAATTCAGAACCCGATTAGTTTAGAATATATGGAATGTATGGTATTATGTATAATTGTTGCCCGTTAGAATAATCTTTCATCTTTCTCGTCTTTGTATCTTTGTATTATGTGCTGAAGACCTACTGCTCAGGAAAATTCTCTCAAACAAGAATCGAAATATAGAATAAAACAGTGAAATAATACATCTTATCTCACATACTGAAATTATCACATTTATCGTTAAAAATTAGACATCTAACATCATAGAATACAGGAGTCATTCTATTGAGAAGCCTGTTTTACGGACACCTTTCCGCCTCTGCTGGGGTTTTTCTGCAGCATCTCCCTCCGTTTCGTTTTACGTAGATAATTAATGAAGCCAAACGTTGCTAAGACTGTCTTAAGACGAGGGTTGAAAAACGGAAAGAAAAGAAACCATTGATGTGTCGGTACGAACTGGTTAACTTGCACACGCTCGAAATACAACTATTGATTCTAAAACTGACATGGTGTGATTACCTGGTATTTTGTTATTCAGAATAGAACACGTCAGTCGTACGCAACATAACTACGCAGTGGTTGCGCATGTAATAACTTACGGAATTAAATACTTTCATGTAACTATTCATATGCACAATTCTCTTCATCTAAAATGTAATCAAAACAGTGACATTATTGAGTGTTAGAAATTTGTGCAATTGTGGTGAAAATGATGCTTTGTTTTTACTGCCTAATACATACATTTTATTAAAACGTCCTTCTTTGCTGCTTATATCCATTGTCCGTCGGAATGGACAAAATCAACATTTGTTGGCATTTTGCCATATTTATTTTAATTCTAGTGTCCAAAAGTTTCATAGAATGTTATATTCTTGGCATGGCAAACATTGTTGAACTTGACACTCTATGCCATTTTTTTTTTAGCCAAGTAATCTCTTGGTTTTTGCAGGAAAGGAAACTTACACTGGTATTTTATGTCTTATATCTACCTACATGGAACCAGGGGAATTATTTGTATGTAGTCTTTTATCTCCAGGCTCATTTAATTAAAGCCATTTTACAGGAAGAACTCTTCGCTTTACACATCTAACAAGATGCTTGATTGGATAGATGGTTGATTTTTTTTAACGACGTTTTCAACACGTTACTGGCTATATCATGCCGAGGAAATGGGAGCTACCAATTACCTTTCCCAAGGACACACCGAGACAGCCGACGTGTTTTGGCCCTGTCGGGTAACGAACTCGCGACCTTTGAATTACGAGTCTGACGCTCTAATAGCTGGACTACAGCGGCTTCCTATGTACTGGAAATAAAGGGAATGCTTAAGTTTTGTATTATTGGCACTGATGATGTCATGTGTAGTGACTGACGTAAGTCCGTCATTTCTCTCATGTCCGAATTACACTATATTGTGATGCCAAATGTTTACATTGTATTTTACCAACTAAGAGAAGGATTAAAGACAAGTATCCATGCTGCTAACAGTATTTTATTTTGTTTGTGTAAATAAATGTATATCCCCAGCGCGCATATTTCTAAGCAATAACCGTTGTAAAAATGAGCAAGTAATAGTGCTTTTGCTGGTTTCAGCTGCTAAAAATTCCTTTTGCTACGGTGGGATAGCGTGTACTGCTTGTATTTCTTGTTTCCAGTTTTACTGTTTCATTTCAAAAAAAAGCCAAAAATCACCCTTCATGCAATTTCGGGAAATTGGTTTTCCTTTTCATGGCCTATGCTGTATATGTTGTTGCTGATATGCTTTTATCTTAAGCTCTTTAGAAGACGGTATATTTGGACGAAATAGCAAATTTCACAAAGATCGTTGGTTACTTAGAGTTTTTAAGAGGGTTTGCAGATCTAGTTCTGTTAACACAAACAGGAAGAATTTACAGCAAATTAAAAGCTTCAGAAAATTCATTTTCCCATGTTCCTCCGACAGTCCGCGGTTGTTTGTGCAGAATATTATATAAACCTTTTTTTACTCAGTTCCAAGGTATTCGATACAAATTTATTTCCAGTTCCGCCTGAAGGGAACAATAACAACAAAGTAATACAAGTTAATATCCAGTCCGAGGAAAAACGTGTTAATACCAAGATCGTATACAACACAAAAAACTCTCAGCTTCTTTACGAAAATACCAGAATTCATTGTATCCTTACCGCAGATTTTATACTAGCTGCTTCTTTGCTGGAAGACATACATAAAATGTTGTAAGTGTAATTTTTGGAAAAGTTTTTTCATTATTAATTTATATAGCCTTTGAGTGGCGTTTCTTCCTAATCCTGAAGTCCTACACGACAAATTCATTATCACATGTATACTGCAACAATGAAATATACCTTCCATTTTATGTTGATAAAACTTGGACGCAGCTCTGAATCAAGGGAACATTCAATTTATTTTCTTTGGGTACGTTTACTATTAATACTGTTCAGAACTGGATGCGCATTGATAAAAATAAATGATGTTTGATGGTAAAAGAATTAACAGAACTATTTTTGGTTTGTACCATGTAATGTAATGACCTAAAATTATACTTACAAATATTAAGTGAAAACAATTTATAAGCCAAAATTTTTTTTTTTTTTTTTTTTTTTTTTTTTTTTTTTTTTTTTTTTTCTTCTGGTATTAAAGTTCGCCGAATACTAAAGGGTCATTGAAGTCCGAACCCCGAGAATTCGGCGAAGGTTGATATCAGAAGAAAGCAATCATGGTCGCTTTCTTACATAAAAACCTGAAAAAATTAATAACTTTTAAATTTTCAGATGCATTTTCAGGTTTCCCAGGTGACGGCGCCAATCCAGTACGTTGGCTTTACTTCAATTTTTTTCCGAGCCGGCGCGCTCTCCCCGTCAGGGCCGAGTTATGGGATTTATTGAGAAATAAGTACTTTTGTGAACCGTTCATTATAGTATCTATCATTTCTGCGGAATAATGCAACTACCATATATTGGCAGGTAATTACGTGGCATTACTTAAATTCTAATTCGTACTTTTTTTCTTCTTTGCGCAAATGAGAACATACGATGGTTACTGTCGAGCAGACGAGTTGAGCAATTACATTTGCGTGCATCTTTATTTTATCACCATGAATAAATAAGATGTATTAGGGCAAGACAGCACGTCATATTCTTCTACTTGGAAAACTTTTTCTCTCCTGTGCATCTGGAGAACCTGATCGACTTGCATGTTTTGAGTTAATAAATACAAGCTGCACGCCTTCAGCCAATAAACACAAGATGCGTGCTTTCAGTCAATAAACACAAGCTGTATGTTTTCAGTGAATAAACACAAGCTGCAGAATGCAGTAATTTTTTTTGGGGGGGGGTGTGCAGCCTGGAAAATGTGTAACAACACACCATGACATTAATGCCACTTGAAATCCGATATTGATACATGGATACAAGCAGATGGATATACCGTGTCCAACAGTGCTGCGCATGTATTTTTTTTTTTATATGTAAGAATGACTGTTGATCATTGAGAAGCCGTGACACATTTGAAATAAATAAGATTGATCAGTAAGCCGAATTTTATATTTACATTTATTTTAATAAAAGTAAGAAACTCATTTAACTATTTTAATCGCAATGTAGTCAAAAATAGTAAAGATAGGACTTATTCGGTATATGTCATAAATTTCAGTTTAAATGAGCACTTATAATAAGACTCAGTCTGTAGTAGACCACTGAACCCTCCCTCATAATAAAACCTACTCTATAGTAGACCAATGAAACCTCCCTCGTAATAAAACCTACTCTATAGTAGACCACTGAAACCTCCCTCATAATAAAACCCACTCTATAGTAGACCAATAAAACCTCCCTCGTAATAAAACCTACTCTATAGTAGATCACTGAACCCTCCCTCATAATTAAACCTACTCTATAGTAGGTCACTGAAACCTCCCTCATAATTAAACCTACTCTATAGTAGATCACTGAACCCTCCCTCACAATAAAACCTACTCTGTAGTAGACTACGGAACCTCCCGCCTAATACAACCCAGTTTGGGGGCGCTCTATAGATATTATGAACTTATGAGTGACAGGTGTAAGGTGAAGTTCTTAACATTTGCAACATGTGCAATGCAGAGTATGTCAGCATACCTCTATATTACTTTCAATTACTGTAGCTGAAATCTCTTGGGATATTGTACTTGTTTAAATAATATATGATCGAAGCACTCAGCTAATCAATTTGAGTGCTCCCATGTGCTCAAAAAATCAGCCTGAATTATTCTGAAGTTCACTGTCTCTAGCAGGTATTAAAATAGGGAAAACGAATTTTGCCACATTAGAAAATACCAGCTTCCGAAAGCGCCATGAACGAATTACCATATATATAAAATGTAAGAAAAAATTATCAGCTCTTTTTTGTTACTATTTACCTCTGAAGTCCAGGAAGTGAAGATGACCAAGCGGAGATTGTACTTTTTTTTTGTTAGGTGCATATCTGAAGTAAGGCCAAGCTGTATGTATACTCTATAATCCATATAGTACCCATCAATCATACACTAAAATAAACAGAAATCAAAGTTATTTTAACAATGCCTAAGATATACAAAGTCTTTTTTTAAATAGCCGGTATAACCAGTAAGGAAAACCACAATTTTTAAAAAAAAAAAAAAAAAAAATCTAACCTTATGGATCCTCCATTATAATAAGACCCACTCTACAGTAAACCAATGAACCCTCCCTCATAATAGGACCCACTCTGTACTAGACCCTGATCCCTCCCTCGTAATAAAACCCACTCTATAGTAGACTACAGAACCCTCCTTCATAGTAAGACCCACTCTGTTGTAGACCACTGAACCCTTCCTCATAGTAAGACCAACTCTATACTATACCCCTGAATCCTCCCCCTTAATAAGACCCACTCTATAGTTGACCACTGAAACTTCCCTCTTAGTAAGGTCTACCCTATAGTTAGCCACTGAATCCTCCCTCTTAATAAGACACACTGTATACTGTGTATAGTACATAACTGAACCTTCCATTGTGTTTGCCATACATCTGTTTTGGTACTGAGGTTTTTTGAGAAGGCAATGAATATAATCAAACATCATAGACTTTCCTTAATATTAACATACAGGTCGAAGTCCTGTTATCGACGGTTGAGACCATCTGGTTTACTTGGAAATTTATATTCCCAATATATGGTTAAAATTCTTTAGCTTAGTAATTTTCGAAATATTTGTAATAATGCTGGACAAGGCAGGGAGGAAAATTTCATAATGATTTTTGTGACACTAAATATTGTTAAAACAAAAAAGCAGCGCTGTGTCAGGATTGGATTTACGACTAAATCTGTAGAAGACATAAGGACAACATTCTAGTACAAAATCCTTTTGAATGGACACCTATCTAGTACATAATCCTTTTGAGTGGACAACTATCTAATACTGATTCTTTTGACTGAACAAGTCTCTAGTGCAGAACCCTTTTTATTGGATAACATTCTAGTTCATACTCCTTTTGAATGAACTACTATGTAGTACTAATCCTTTTGATTGACAACTATCTAGTGCATAACCCATTTGAATGGACAACTATTTAGTGCATAACCCATTTGAATGGACAACTATCTAGTGCATAACCCATTTGAATGGACAATTATCTAGTGCATAACCCGTTTGAATGGACAACTGTCTAGTGCATAACCCATTTGAATGGACAACTATCTAGTGCATAATCTTTTGAGTGAACGACTATGTAGTACATAATCCTTTTGAAAGGGAGAACTATTGAATGCATACTTCTTTCGAATGGACGGCTATCTAAATACATACTCATTTTGAAAGGGACACGTAATCTAGTACATAATCCTTGTGAATGGACAACTATATATTTCATATTATTTTGAATGGACAACTGTCTAGTACATAACCCTTTTGAATCGACAACTACCTAGTGCATACTCCTTTTGAATGGACAACTATGTAATTCATTATAATTTTTAATGGACAATTGTAGAAAACATAATTCCTTTGAATGGACAACTGTCTGGTACATATCATTTTAAATAGGCAACTATCTAGTACATAATCCTTTCGATTGACAATTATATTTAATACATGGTATCACGTCTGCGACAAAATAATGGACCAATGTTTCCGTACGGGAAGTGCTTCCATCAAGAAAATGATCCAGCTTTATGAAAATATTGTCATTATCGAATGAAATCTGAAATAGTTTTCTTTCTTATTGACAATTAATTCATTAGTGGTTTCAAAAGATAAATGTGACGCAGTATATATTGGAAATACCTCAAAGGTATATTGTATTGACCTTATCAGGTCTAATTGTACACCATTTTTGCACGACATCGAAAGATATATGCCAAGCTAGTTCATTCGTTCTTGACAAGGACTAGAACTTCACCCAAAGATGTCATCTGGCGTAAATAGGACTATAAGTTTTCCTCCCTACCCCAGTTTCCCACTCAACCCCAACAACTGACCACATTATCCCACGTATGAACACTTAGCCTGTATTTGTGCTTTATCCATAGACAAACGTATCTGGGATTTCACACTCCACGTTATTTGTTTTAGTGATGCATAAAATATTTTGTGTCAGAAGACCAGTTAGATTTGTTGAAATGTTAGCTAAAAGATAATATGTCGAAATCACTGTATATCGCATATACTCGCTTTTCTTCTACACTGTAAACTGCACAGACCCAGATCATCGTCACTTAATGCACTAGTAGATCTAGATCTGTGCAGTTTGTTAAGAGTGGATAAGTAGAACAAACAGCATAGACCCTACATTATGCGACAGCAGATGAGGGTCTGTGGTATTTGCAGTTGGACGTAACTTTAAAGCGTGTATATACGGCTTTTAATAATGTGAACAAAATAAACAATAATAATTAGTCTGTGTTTGATGACGAGGTATTTGCAGGGCCGTAGCCGTAGAGAGCGTTCAAGGGCCCTGGGGTAATAAACACCCGAGCCTCTCCTAGTTCTTGTTCAAACAAAATTTTTCTTATATAAAATTAAAAAGTGTTGTTCGGCCCGGGCCCCCTTACGGGCCCGTGCCCCAGGGATATATCCCCGGCTGCCCCCCCCCCCCCGGTCGGCCCTGGGTATTTGCATCCATTTTGGTTCGTCATTATTCTTCAGCTATTCAAAATATGATCTTACTGACAGACTAGTTATTAAAAATAAGATCTCATGAACGTCTTCTTCCATTTGTGTTGACCGCTCCGGTGGCCTAGTGGTTAGAGCGTCCGCCTCGGATGTGGGAGGTCGCGGGTTCGAACCCCGGCCGGGTCATTTCAAAGACTCATAAGAATGGTACTAACGGCTGCCTCGCTAAAAATGGTACTAACGGCTGCCTCGCTAGGCGCTCAGCGTTAAGAGGTTAGTGTTCGAACTGATCGGCCTGGTGTCAAGATAATGTGACTGGGCGGGACATCATGCTACATGTCTGTCGCATGATGCCCCGGTGCAGACATCACTATAAACTGTCACACTGCAGACATCGTGGCGATACGACTGAATTTTTTTTAAAGCTGCGTTAAAAATCTAAATCACATCACACACTTCCATTTGTTAATCTTAATTTCTTATCCGCGTTTTCCGCATTTAGTTTTGTATATCAAGATAACACATCAGTTAGTCATGTATTAGGTTTGAATACTTTTAAAAAAAAAAAATCGTTTTTTGAAACTTTATAGAATCTTAAAAATGGCGTTCTAAAATTAAGCTTATATATGACAAAGCTTTGATAACTTCTTGTTATATATCAGCATTTAATATCAACAACAAAGGACTCTTCAGTGGTCACAAGAACTTAATTGTTTAATTGATATGAAAAAGTGTGTGCTCCAGGAAGAAGCACTATTGTGTAACCAGTTGTCGGTGTAAATACCTAGGTTTCGGAAGTGTATGCTATTTCCCAAAGGCTGGCGAGGTTACGGTTACTATTCATATAGTTTGTTTGAGCTATTACCATTTTACTCGGTTGCTATAGTAACATGTATACTTACGTTTAGTGCGGCACGCAAGCAAATTTAGTGTATACCCTCTGGTAATACAGATAGTCGGTTAGAGAAAGAACGAATATAATTCATTCACGGGGAAAAGATAAAGTTTTTTCTAAGGTTATATACAGCGCAGGAGACGGAACAATGCAAAAGCTAGAAAACAGTACTAGCTTTGAATTATCTAAAGAGAATTAGAGCAACAAATCGAGAGCAGAATTAAAACAAAACAAAACAACATAAATCAAAATAAAACAAAAACAAAATTAAAAGGGAGGTTCTTCATTTAGACTTAACAGATTTAACTTCTTTGGATAAATAGATTACCAAACATTTTTTTACCACTGCTGTATGCGTCTACTAAAAGAAAGTCTTCCGTACTCCTTGTACTGTACTTTGCGTATTTTTGGAGTGAGAGGTCCGTTATTACTTTTGCGTCTGATGGACAACTCTCGCCAAACTGCAGACGCCTAAATTTCGGGAATTATAATGCCCCATTGTGGTTTACTCAGTATTCTTCCATCTTTCAAAATAAACAGCGCCAAACTTACATTTCGACAATGGAATTCGCAAAAATTTAGCTTTGCCAAAAGTATTCTATACACGGTATCTTTATTCAAACAAGTCGAAAGACGGCATGCACCAAGTTCTTATTCGTTAGCTGTATGAATAGCACTGACAATAGTTTCAGACGATTGATGCTGTAGTTCGACTTTATGATCCATAACAGTCAAATATTAAGTATTTATCACAACGATTTGCTCGGACTCCTGAATTGGCCAATATTTGTAAGAATACACTTTCCCAATAGCTACACTGCAAAATGTAATGGAGGACTTTAAGACTCTGACGGCGTTTCTTGGAAAACAGTCAAGGGAATGTATTGATTGAAATTGAGAGCAAATATTCCTAATGATAGATATTAAGGCGCTTGGATGGTTTGTATCGACGGTTTGGCTAGACAGCATTTACGCACGTTTACTTTGGAGAAACTTGTTGCAGCATAATGAAATTGTTTTTGTTTCTTAAGAACCCATTGCTGAACAAAGGTCAAAATCTGATGTTGTGCTTCAAAGCACGAGTATTTGGTTTAGAAAATGCCTGCTGGTTTTGGTACTTCAAATCAATGTTGAAATATACATCAGTTACATCCTTTTGCTTATTTTAGGAAATGCCTGCTGGTTCTGGTATTTTAAATCAGTGTTGAAATATACATTAATTACATTCTTTTGCTTTTCAGTTATATATTCTTATTATATCTCATTATAATGTTGCCACATTGTTATTACAGCACTAAAGTATTGCAACGTTATTGCAGCAGTAGAACATTGTCAATATTACTACAGCACTAGAACATTGTGGATGTTATTGCATCTCTAGAACATTATTATGTTAATAATTACATCACTAAAAGATTGTAATGTTTTTGCAGCAATAAAACATTGTGAATATTTTTACAGGACAAGAACATTAAAATGTTATTACGACACTGGAACACCGTGAATGTTATTACGGCACTAGAACATTTCAGTGTTATTGCAGCATTGGAACATTGTGAATGTTATTTCAGCACTAGAATATTGCTAAGTTTATTACATCACTGGATCATTGTGAATGATATTACAGCACCAGAACATTAGAATGTTATTTCAGCACTAGAACAATGTTAATGTTATTTCAGCACTAGAATATTGTGAATGTTATTAAAGCACTAGAACATGAATAGTTAGCAGTATATATTGAATTTTATACTAATTTTGATACTGATGGTAGTGGTGCTAGCAGATGAAATATGAACCCTCTGCGATGGTCTAGACGACTCTGTAGCGTCACCATGTACGCAGTTTGTGTGCGGCACCGTTCGGGCAAATTGTGTTAACCGACCAGACATAAGAGAATATAAACGGCATAATTTTTATGTCACTGCCGCTAATATTGATGCTGGAAATCTTCGCAGCTAAGATGATGTTGTAATAGGGCAAAGTTCCCAATGAATGAAAATACTGAGCAGCAAACAATGATGGCGATCTTAAAGCGTGATTTATTTTCATGTAGACTTGAATAACCGCTTGAAAGATCGTTTTGACATTTCTGAAAGGTTACACGAGTCCCAAATGAACAGCATTCACCTGCTTAGCTTTGCCTAATAACCTCTTGAAAGAGCAATAGGTCATATATTCCCCATAAGATGTAGTCTGACAAATCAGGACAGTGTATTAGAGAAATAAACATCATTTCAGTCTTCATAATTCACTAGCTTTCCAAAATATAGATATTATAGGGTCCTTTTCACGCTTTTATTTCATCATAATCAAGAGATGGTTATCTTGTCGATCGGATTTCCCAAGTAAATATAACCAACGAGATCAACCTCGACGATTCTTGATTGGGATGGAAAATATGTGAAAAACGTCAAACAATGGCTGCAGTTTAGAAAATTTTGTGAATAATGAGAAAAGAAGGGATGTTTATTTCCCGGATATACAGTGCTTAGAACACAAATTTTTTCCTAACAACCCATGAGTAGAGGCGCAATGAGCAACGTCCAAAACTTGACATCTTTTAGATTTTGTCTATGTATTGAGTTCAGATGTCTAAATAGCAATCTGTAACGTCTACCTGTTTTGACAACCCACTTTTACTGTTTTCGCATCTATAAAAGAAGACACGAAGCTAAAAGTGTGTGGGGAGATTTGAAAGACCTTACAAATTATTTCGTTTCAGTAATATAATCGAAATACTAAAAGCAATATATGTGCGAACAAATACGCAGAGTGTTATTAGTGTTCAAAATCTGCGCTTTGGACAAACGAATCTTCGCGTTGAAGAGTTATATGAGGAGCCATTAATAATTGAAACATTAAAAGCAACTAGGATTAAAAGCAATTAACAATTGAATATTCGCTTTCTAGCATTGTTTGAAGCATCAGTCATAATTGAAACTTGAAAAGCAACTGGGAATAAAAGCAATTAACAAATGAATATTTACTCTGTAACATTGTTTGAGGAACCAGTAAGAACTGAAACCTTAAACGCAACTAGAAAGAAAAGAAATTAACAAATGAATATTCGCTTTGTAGCATTATATGAGGAACAAGTGGAGACACCGATTGTGCAAGTCGTGCGAGACATTTATATGTATTATGTTGCCTAAAAAGAAGACAATGATTGATTCAGAAAGCCATCGTCTGTATGAAAATTAATATAGTTTATGGAAAATATTCGTTAGGATTGAAATAAAAGTAGCTATTCAGTTTATATTTACGTTTTTGCTGGATTGTGTTTCTTGTTGTTTTGACTTTAAGCCCATGTCTTCTATGAATTGAGTTGTAAATTGTTATTTCGGTACATCCACTTACTATTCAGCAATCTAAATCTCGAAATGCGATTTCAGAAGTAACATTAGTACAAGTAGAAAAGTAAAATTGTAACTGTACAAGTGCTGACTTTGATACTTTGAGTCAATTAAAAAAGATAGGAGTCAATATAATCATATGAACGATAGTAACTAACACAAAACATCTCAATACTCGAAACAGAACAATTCAATAATATATAAATTTTTGCCTGAGATCATTGTAATCAACACACCCAAAACAATATAACCTTTGAACCAAAGTAAGGTTCGCTTCTGAGATATGCAGACTTGGATTCTTTTGAAATGTGGACTGTCAGACACCTGTCCATTACATAGAACTATTCTTCAGCTATAATCACGTTGTAATGCATACATCATGTACGTTCTGGCGGAAGGTATATTTGACTTTTCGCGATTAGAAGGTTTTCTTCAAACTTAGAATGTCAAAAAATTTTCCTAAGCATAATTTCCAAAAGTAATTTTATTAATCATTTCCGAATCCGCAAGAAAATCAAAAATGTTTAATTTAAGACACATTTCAGACAATAAAATTCACAAAAATTACGCAACGCCAAAAGTATGAAATATACGGTATGTTCCTGCTATTTAAATGAGTAAGTACACTAATTTCTCGACAGTTATTACTGTTTACAGTACAGGCAAAAGTCAGATAATTGCTGCTTTAATCTGACTTTATGGATCGCTTCCGAGTGAAATATTATGAATGTATATATTACATTGATTTTTCTGACTGCCAAATCTACCCATTCCCATGAGAATGTGATTTCCAAATAGCTACAATTGGAAAAATTACATGGGACAGTTAAAGATTCCGACAGGGTTTTGAAATAAAGCATAGTCTGCATGCAAATTGATCCATTCCAATTTACAGAAAATAATCATGAAAATAGATAATAAGGGAGCTTGTATGTTTAGATTGACGTATTGGCTAGACGGTGTTTAAAGATGCATTGTTTTCGAAACTCTTACAGGAGTCCAGTTAATTTGATGGAATTTCGATAGAGCTCATCACTACTTGACAATCAAATAAGTAGTGACTTCAGCACATGAATTTTAATTCAGAAAATTGCAGGAAATTCTTTTTGCATCTTAATTTGAACTGTTTGCGGGTTTTGATACTTTTTGTCATTTTTGAAATACACTTACCATCTACTCTGATTGAACGCAGCCGAGCGGTCTGCCCCACAAAACACTTTTTTTTTCTCTGCTCAGACAATACACTAGTTGGACTTATTCTGTACCAAAAGCTTGCTAAAGTGAATTCAATGTATTTTATACATTGTACAGTACCCAGTTAATTGCCTGTGCACACTTCATAATAATTCTGGTAAAAAAATCTCATTTTTTTCCCCTCAAATAATATGTACTCATATAGTTGTTGGTCAGCATCAAAAGCCAGTAAATGTTAGGCAGGAATCCTCAGTCATTTTAAACAGTCCTATACATGGAGTTGTCAATCTTCATCTTAATCAGTTAAATATGTCTCACGTGCTCTCTATATTCAGAGTGTTAACAAGGATGCAAAGAAACTTATATTAGTTTTTATTTAAAAACAGCAACATATTTTAACATCATTTAATTAAACAGTATGTGAGATAACCAAGTCATCTAGGTCCCTTTCCGAAAGGTACAAAATGCTCCAAGTATGACGTCAGGATACAAAAGTTTGATCGTACATGAAAACTAGGGCAAAGTTAAAAATGTTAAAGACTTATATCAAGTAAAAGAAAAACGAAATAAACTTTTACATGTATAATTAAATAAACTAACAATGCAGAGAGAGACAGACAGACAGACAGACAGACAGACACACACAGACAGACAGACAGACATACAGAGATTTCTGAACAATTTGGAATATTGCAAAATTTGTTCTTGATCTTGTCCGATGTCGCCTTTCAATAATATATCTAGCATTGACAGAAGGAGTGAATTGAAGCATAGACCAAAAAAAAAAAGAGATTGGATCATTGTGTAATAAATACGAGACAATACGTAAAACAGTGTTCAACAGCTCCATCATCATAATTAAATGTATACATCGGGGAGTTAACTAAATTCACTATGTAGATGTCAAGGTTGATCTGAGCGTGATACATGTTTGTTAGAGTTTTGTATGAAAGATATTAAGGTAATGTTTTCCAGTAGCAAAGTTTTGTGGTGGGAATAAGATTAGATTCTTTAAATATATATATATATATATATATAATATATATATATATATATAACACTATATATATATATATATATATACTATATATATATATATATATATATATATATATATATATATATATATATTGGAGGTATTCTGGACATCGTCCTGGGTGGGGGCGGTGTGATAAAGGTACGTCTGGAAAATCTTAATTCTGGTAGGGATTCTTCTGACATTTTGCAATTGCATAGTCGACGATCAGATGCTTCATATCTCCTTTTGTGATAAAATATTGCGTAAATAGTTAGGTGCTAGATTATTTATGACTGAATGTTTTATGTATTCCCTGCTACTTTTTCTTCCCTGTGCAAGTGGTTCCCAACCATTATCTGCGTAGAATGTAGAAAAATGTAGAAAAATACACGAGTAAATCGGTAACCAATCACGCAGTTTCCATCTGAATGACCTCTAGTAATAGTGTATACAGATTAGGTAGACAACTAGAGTTATTATATTACAATATGTTCTTTCCACGTGGGCAACATCGATCAGTATTTAAATTTGTTCAGAAAAACTGTACTAATATGATTGGTCCATTTTGGTAAAAAAGATAATTATAATCCTGGGTATCCCTGGCTTTTAACAGGAAGCAAAGTGGTATTATCAAACGAGAATTTCAAAATGAATAATCAGTTTGCTTTTGGATTAATTATTAAAATATCTGGTTTAGAAGGATTAAAGTAATAAACCATTCTAATGCCCATGCAATTGGGTTTGCCAAATAGGTATTTATAATATTCTGTACTTGCAAAGAATCTGACGAAGATCTGTGAGAAATATCATCCGAAAATATCTGTGCAAAGATTAAACATATATGCTTTTTGTTGTTTTTGTTGTAGGGTTTAACATTATTTTTCAGCACAAGATAGGCTATACATGGCAGCCAGTATAAATCGCGGTGGAAGAACCTAGGAAAACCCCGGAAAGAACCACCTACCCACGAGAAGCTACTTCCAAACTTTCTCACATACCCACATTGGCCGAACGTGAGACTCGAACACATGCAGAGAGAGGTGAGATGGCAAATATCCGTAACGGCCAGCTTTTTAGATCACTCGGCTACTCGGGTCCCCAATCATACATGCAGTATCGTTGATATAAATGAGATAAAAGCAAAAGGCATGACACGGAACCTTGTGAAACCGCAGTTATTGGTTGATATTTTGTTGATAATTAGTTTGGTTAGAAGACTTTCTGGTAACGATCTTGTTTGATAAATTTCATTCCATGGTAGAAGTTTCCAGTAATACCATACTTATTTTCAACCTAACCCCTTTATCAAAGAATATTAAGTTCCATATTTTAATCGAATCAAGACAACCCATATTTATCATATAGTTCAGTCAGTTCGTGGGTTGTTGATTCACCCGAAAGAAACCCAGGCAGATACTTATGTATGAAACCATTTTGGTACCATAAATGATATAAATATTTGAATACAATTATTTTATAAACTTGGGACACAAAGCTGAACTGTGAAATGGTTGGCTCCATAGCGATGCACAACTTAGGGTGTATTGTGAAAGTATAAAAATGTCCAGCGAAACTAACAGAGTCGGGCAAAGGTACCCGATCGACCGGGTCTTTTGCATCGCGATATGTGGTCTGCTCGTCTTCTCCGTTCCAAACTACTAATATATTTTTTTCTCCTGAGTGCAAAAAAGCAAATCCATCTTTCATCACCTATGATAGTCTCATCCGAACGTCTCTGGTCAATCTTTTCATATTTGCCGAGTTGCTATTTGGCAATGTTGGCCCCGTTTTTGCTGAGGCCGCTACTGCGTCGGTTAGCATAAGTTTGTTATCGCTGCTGTTCCTAAATTACTTGGAGGATAGCGATGAATCTTTATACACATATTTATCACAGACTAGTTCAAGGTGGTCCAGCATCTTGAACACCGTGTGCCACATGGACCAAATAATATAACGTTTGTGGGTTATACATGATATATTAGAGTAATTATACTATAATTATATAACTAACTTTTTGTATGAGCACTGGCTACAAATAAGTGGCTCGCGGGACAGTAATTGGACCAATTTGATCTAGCTGGTCTAAAATGAAAATGTTGCTGCTGAGAGATCCTGTATTCGCGCAACTGCGGTCATCTGGACAATCTTCCTGAACGATTACTCAAATCATCATGGGGTTTTGATAAAAGAAATTATTATGTTGTCTAGTTGGTCAAATATAAATGTGGTACCGATCTTGAAATTTTGGTTTTTGCACATGTTCCTGAACAGAAAATAGTATTGTCTCGGAGTTTTCGCATCAATACTGCTTATGATGATCAGTTAATTTCAAATGAAAATGGTGTCGATCTGACATTCAATATTGCCGCCACTAAGCGGCCATCTGGAGAACCTTGTTATCGTTACTCCTTCTAAATGGATGATCTTATCAACATGAGATTTCACTGAAAGACTTCTTATCATGTCTAGTTGGCCCTTAGTGAAACTGGTGCTGATTTGGCATCCAATATGGCCACCACATTAACCATTTTGGACTGTGTTATCGCTACTCCTTCTGAACGAAAGGTTATATTAGTATGGAGTTTTCATCAGAATACTTCTGATGACATCGAGATAGTCTTAAATGAAAATGGAGACGGTTTGAGGTCTACTATGGCTGTCACACTGTCCAGCATTTTCATAGTTCTAATGGTACTGATATATGCGCCATCTTGAAAATCTTGTTTTCAATATTCATTTTAAATAGAAAGTCACTTGGCCATGGGGCTTTGATCAGAAGAGTTCTTATGGTGTCTAGTTGGCCCTAAATGAAAATGACTAACTCTCAATATGGCCACCATGGTGACTATCTTTAAAATTTTGTTATTTCTGTACTCCCAGAGGGATGGCTATATCAACATGAGGGTTTCAACAATTGGCTTTTTTAATACCGAGTTATTCAGAAAAATGAAAATAGAGCCAGTCGTATATCAAATATGACTGCCATGATGGCTGTCTTGAATATCTTGTATTACTATTCCCCCTGAGTGGACGATCACTAAGATATGGGGTTTTTACCGAAAGACTAAATGAAAATGGTGCCATTTAGACAACCAATTTGTCACCACAGCAGCTATTTTGGCGAAAATGTTGATTTCAGAAAACGAAATAATAACCACAAGAGCGAGATTTGCAACAAAATCAACGCGAAACTCGCCAGCAACTACAACTCGACTGATTATTTAGTCGAGTCACTCGAGATGCTACCGACTTAGTCCAACCCGGGGTGGTTCAAAACAGAACTCACGCGTAAGGAACGATGCTCGATATTACAATAGAAAACTCAAGGAGAATTTGGTCTAAATAAAGACTTCAACCTTCCCAACACAGTCTTATGCAAATTCTATTCAACTTGAGTTTATCTTCCGTACAAAATTTTGCAATAATATTCAGCCAAGTAAATATTGCATAGCTCTTTCTGGACTGTACACGATGAATGATACAGGGAATCTACAAACAAGGGTTAAAAATGAATGAAAGAAAGAAAGAAAGAAAGAAGTAGTACACGGAATATATATTCCTCGTTGCCGTCAGACCAACATAGTTGTATAACAAAAGTCATGTGTTGCGAAAATCATCACTATCTATAAAATGTACTAAGAGTACAATGAACAGTTTTTCAGTCATATCGCTACGATGTGTGTAGTGTGGCAGTTCAGTGATGTCTAGCTGTTAGTACCGTATTCATAAGTCTTTGGTATGACTTGGCCTGGGTTCGAAGCAGTGACCTCCCGCATTCGAGGCGGACGCTCTAACCACTTGGCCACCGGAGCGGTCCGGCAGGTTTTGTGCACAATTTCATTGCTACAGCCACCTGATTAATATAAAATAGACCGCTCCTGTGGCCTAAGTGGTTAGAGCGTCGGCCTCGGATGCGAGAGGTCGCGAGTTCGAACCCCGGCCGATTCATGCTAAAGACTTGCAAAAGTGGTACTAGCAGTTTCCTCGCATGGTACTCAGCATTAAGAGGTTAGTGTTAGGACTGATCGGCCTGGTATCAGGATAACGTGACTGGGTGGGACATGATGCTACATGTCTGTCCCATGATGCCCCAGTGCTAGACATCACTGTGAACTGCGACACTGCAGACATCATAGCGATATGACTGGAAAATTGTCAAAACTACGTTAAAAAAAATCCAAATCCAAATATAAAAATAATTTAAAAATATAAAATACACAAGCGAGATCAAAAAGATAAATATATTCTGAAAGCCATATTAAAACAAAGCATAAGAATATGATTCATTTGATCCGAGAAGTCGACGGCAGTGCAAAGCAAAGGAAGTTTGTGCACCCCAACCCCAAATTTAATACCTTCTTTTTTTTACGTTCGAAGGTCATTTTTGACACCAAGTGACGCTCACAGTGCCAACGCACGCCCTTTTCATAGAAGATAATTCTGATAAACGTTGTGTTCTAAAGAGTTCTGATGCAGTTCAAAAGAGTTGCCACCTAGGGAGTTTTTTTTTTTTTTTAATAGATATTATGCTTGTCTTGAACCCACATACTACTGGTGGCTCACTTTTCTTCCTAGTCGACTATTGGTATTTCAGTCTACATACTGCGAAGTAACCATAACCATAGGAGGTTACATGCCTCGCGTCAGTTTCAAGAACAACACAAACCCGAAACACCTAATTCACAAATATATCCGTATCTTCAAATGTTAAACAATAACAGCCAAAATGTCACACCGTAGCCATCAATTAAGAGGGGCCAGTTTTCGAAACTATCCCCTGCTATCTAAAGAAATTATATCCCGATAAAGTTATACGTGGAGGTACTCAAGGAAAGTCATGATAACTGTGTAGCTGAATAATCGGCAATAATAATAATAATAATAATAATAATAATAATAACCACAAAACAACAACAATAATAATAATAATAATACTTTTATAGTAATATAGATTGTAGTAGTAATATTAAAAACAACAACAACAATAATAATAATAATAATAATAATAATAATAATAATTATATAAACATCAGTCCTCTTTATTCTCTTTATGTGACTGCTGAAAAAAGTCATCTGTTGTTTACCTCGAATATTTATTGCGTTTGGAATTCTTTGGCTCAGCTCCAGATATAGTTATCTATAAATTACTGATATGCTTCATCCTTTTGTAAGTGTCTTTGATAATGGCCAATCAAGACTTTGCTAGTTTAACAAATTCTTGCTTAGCTGCTACAATACATAACAATCAAAAACATGGTGTGAGATCCTTTTATTATCAAACATAACTTTCAGGTCAGTAGGAAATTGGCATTTGAGCATTACATAACAAATGCCCACTAGAATGGGCTTACTCGTCATTCTCGTATTAAAGGCATTCCGAGACGATAATTGCTGAGCTGCAATCGTTAGGTTTACTGTCGTGTCGTGTTATGATGTTTAAGATTTGGTATCATGCATCGCGTTCACGCTACTCGATACATGCTTCGCTGCACTGGCAATTCATACCTTCTTGCGCTACAGAATGATGTATTTAGTTAATGGTTTTATTGGTCAACTCTCTTCTCGATTCATAGCATTTATGTACAAAATACTTTAAAGGAATTTGATATAGAAATAGATCATTTCATAAATACGTTATTTTCCCCATAACATATTTTGTGAGGAGATGATCTCATCCTAACAAAGGGCTCATATCCATATTCTTACTTTGACGTCATCAGCTGTATTCAGCCAATCAAAAAGCACTAATTGGATGCACTTGCCAATCTGAAACATAGTGGTTATTCTGTGATTATCTACTTATCCCCCTGAAACTTTTAATTTGATGATAGATAAAATCCTTCCGGAGTTCCAGTTTCGTTTTAATACTCAATATATATCGGACATCGCACGAAAACAAATTCGTTTTAATACTCAATATATATCGGACATCGCACGAAAACAAATTCGTTTTAATACTCAATATATATCGGACATCGCACGAAAACAAATTCGTTTTAATACTCAATATATATCGGACATCGCACGAAAACAAATTTGTTTTAATACTCAATATATATCGGACATCGCACGAAAAAACGTGTTTCTTATAATACATTTTGAAACATTTTGCGATTGTATCATTTGATAATAGAGATGAAGGTTTCCACAGGCAGACCAAAGAAAACAACGTTTAAATATCCGTAACAGGGCTCAGCCCCGCATATTTAATCACGACTAAGCAACTGAGTCACTGTCGTTTCACCACAACAGTAATAAGCTAATTAGGGCTACGCCAAGGGTCATCTGGAATATTTGTCACGATGAAAACTTGATGATGAACGTCGTATCATTATAGTATTGGACCTAACCTGAAGGTCTTAGTATATATATAACATCTACTTACATGACTATTTTAATGTTTTCTTGTTGTATTCACATCAGGTCACATGAATATATGGGTTGAATGGAGCCATAGGGATGCAGCTGTGAATATAAACTCTTTATTTTGAATGTATCGATTCAGCTGAACTGGATCTCTAGAAAATGCAAAATACCAAAAAGGACTGTAACTTGATTTATACCCGAACACATGCCCACTTCGAACGGAACGATGAAGACAATATTTCAGTATTGTTGACAGGTGCTTTAAAAATTGAACGGAAGCACAAAATTAAAAAATGACTTTCAGTTGAATAATTCATTCATGCCAAACCCTTGATAAATTGTAGTCCTAAGACACAAATGCCTTATTACGTGAAATACTCGGCTGGTAATAATCAACTCAGACAAGTTTTGTTTTCACAAATCGTTCACCCTTCACTGTCACACAATCATCAACAATGACTTTAGTACACTGAACGACCCTTCCTTGTCACACAGTCACCAGCTTGACTTTAGTACATGGAATGACCCTTGACTTTCACACAATCACCAGCAATGAACTTAGTACATTGAACGACCCTTTACTGTCACACAATCACCAGCAATGACTTTAGCTTACAATTAAAACCATCATATAAATTTACATTATCAGCAGAGCTAGCCGTATGAACGATTTACTACCATACTACCATTTTATTAACGTTCGCATGACAAATTTTACCTATCTGTGGTGTGTGTGTGTGTGTGTGTGTGTGTGTGTGTGTGTGTGTGTGTGAGAGAGAGAGAGAGAGAGAGAGAGAGAGAGATTTTTAACGTAGCTTTAACAATTCCGCAGTCATATCGCTACGATGGCTGCAGTGTGGCAGTTTATATTGATGTCTAGCACCGGGGCATCATGCCGCAGACATGTAGCATGATGTCCCGCCCAGTCACATTATCCTGACACCAGGCCGACCAGTCCTATCACTAACCTCTTAATGCTGAGCGCCTAGCGAGGCAGTTGTTAGTACCATTTTTATAAGTCTTTGGTATGACTCGGCCGGGGTTCGAACCCACGACCTCCCGCATCCGAGGCGGACGCTCTAACCACTAGGCCACTGGAGCTGTCCTATCTGTAGTACAAAATCGGTAGTATTATATGAACTTATTGCCTAGGCGGTATTATAAGCAGCAGCACAGTTTTGTTTCCGTTAGGAAACAAATTTGCAAAGTCAACAGGTATATTATCACAAGTTTGACGATTGGATTTGCCAACAAAGATTTTTTTCTTCTTGAAAACATTTTATGTATTTTAACTTTTAACCAAACAATTTACGCGATTCAAAAGACCACTTCAAGTGGATTGATATTAAGTGATGTTCTACCGGCTGTAAGTTAATAAATTTGTATCTCTGCTGAGATAAACAAATCGAAGCAGATGGCTATGCAGTCTTTTGAATTCATTATTAAGCTTTGTTTGTGAATTATCAGGGAAGGGAGATGTTAAAATGCTGCATTATATGAAACTTTGTTCTCTAAGAAAGACTGTCCTTGATTAATAGATGCTTCCTGATAAGGTCACTAGCAGACGATATTCTGCCCATTTGACCTGGACGATGGGCAACCTGGCAGTTTCTTCTTTATGGGTCCACAAAAATTGACCATTTTGAACAAGGCACACTGAAACCGAATCAACTTATAAATTACAAATATAGATACAAACAGAAAGTCTGATTTGCGTTCTGTTTATATATATATTTTTGTAACAGTATCTTGCTAGCATAAAACAAATATGGCGGCTGTTGACGTCATTCGGAACTACTTATACTTACGTTCAGTCAATATTTGATAGCCCTTTCAATCATACTTTGTTTACTTACACGAGCAGCTGAAATTTACAAAGAGCAACAATTTGGAACCATCTCTCGTTGTCAGAATCAACAGCTTACAGATCCGAGCCATGCACGCAGCAAAGGCTAATCAAGGTTATCCAAAACGAGGCGGTAGTTAAAGAATAGCAATCTTCAGTTTTTCAAATGCACCTTCAGTGAATATACTAAGTGAATAGGAGTATATACTCAAATTATACCTAATTCCACAAAGCAGTTTTAAAGATATGCCCAATTACTTTCAGTCATTCATGTCGATAGAATCTGCTACGAGATGTCTCGTAATGGATACAGCTCAGACGTCCCTTGGTCACATCCGGATTCATTGCCAATATATGATCTACCGATTCCATGTTGCAATAAAGATTATTTTGGAACTGTTATAAACAAAGTTCACTGAACAATAAAGTTACATTATATAGCAAATAGTAAAGACGATTTAAGGAGATACACGAAGAACCAATGTATAAGGCTGACAAAATTGTGCAACCTATCCCAGGAAGCAATTATTTTTCATTACGGTAATACAAGTATCACCAATTTGTTACATAAATTCAAAATTCTTTTAAATGCTCTGAGATACTGTAAAGAAGTGTTCTTTATAGTGTAAGTAAATTACATCCAAATTATCTCCAAACATACTAAAATCTACCCAAACGTCAAGTCACTTTTAACCGACTGACAGCTAGTCTCATAACCGGAACAGACTAAGCAAAGTTGCAGGTAGGGATCCTTAATGATTTCACAGTTGAAAATGTTACAGATATGGTGACATTCTTTGCATCACGAAAAGATAGAATGAAAATATTCCTTACAAGAGTGCAGAAAAAGGCAAAACTTCGTTAAATACTGAATTGTCAACACATTTTCATTTAACACAATATGTTTGTCACAATTTTGTCACTTTATTTAACTGCAATTAAAGAGAGCTTAATAGCTGTATTATTCATCATATTTTAACTTCGTAGTAACCATTTTGTAATTGTAGAGTTCGTTCCTGTCCGCAATGTATATAGATTAGTTACAGCTTTGATATGAATGTCTGTTTAATAAAATATGTCATTGTGAATGACCGTTCTGTCCGTACACAACAAACGACTCTCCGTAGTAAAATTCATTCGCAACGCAAAAAGGCTCGAGCATGCGCAGTACAAAACCATTAAATGGTTACCTTTTTTAAGGAAAATTAATGCAGCTCTTTTGGCCTTAAATGGTCTATTTTTTTGTATAAAAGAAACACAACGGAGCCCTCTCGGTGCATTGCCAGACAGTAGATCATAAACTTATTTATTCTCGTACCATCCTGTCCTAGAAGGGACTTTTTACCGTCCCCTAGGGATTGTATTTTTGTGTGTAGAAAATACATTCCCGTTCATCCGTCTGTCCCTTCACTCTCACTCATAATTCTTCTTGTTTTCGTCGGATTCCAGCTGCATTCCAGAAGCAGTTTTATATTCATAATTGCAAAACTTTGCATGCTGCCAGGGCCAAAGTTTCATAGCTCACATCATGAATTGGGATTGGTTATCTCTGTCTGCACGTACGTTCCTCCGTCTGTCAAGCAGTTTTATTTGCAACTTGAATTCATTCTACTTTACCGAGAGAGGATAAGTACGATAAGTATTATCGGGGATGATTTTTTTTTATCGAGGGTGAGTAGATGACTAAGAAGGTTTTGGATGCGGGAGAGGGAAGACAAAAGTTACAAAAAGGTCCGAATATTCGCATAGCTTCCATCTCTGGTGTTGAGATTCTGACTGATCGTTTTTCCTTCTATATTTCTTTCTGTACAGGGCTTGGTATACGATGCTATGAATGCAATTCCAGGGACAACGATCACTGCCGGGACTTGAAATCTGCTCCAAAAAATGTCACTAAAACATTTGAAATTAACTGTGACGGTCTCCCCGGTGATAAGATATATACGAAATGCAGAGTGATAATTCAAAACGGTAAGCAGCATCATCACCATGACGTCATGACACAACACTCTCATCAATAAATGTAATAATACGGCCCTCTCGTGGCCACGAATAACAAAAGTTGGGGAAATACTCTCTCTAGTTAGACAAAGCATTGGCAACTCACCCATACACATACAGGTCGAAACTCCCATAACATTTGTCTACAGTATACACAAATATTCATTTGTACCCCATTCCCGATCGGATGCACGGTTCGTCCTTGGGAAAGGTACTTAGTTCCTGCTTTCTCGGCATGGTCTAGCCAGTTAAGTGTTAAAAATTTCGTTAAAAACAACCAAAGAACTAAGTTGTCCCTCGGCTTCGCCGTTCCATTTTCATTTTCCGCGCATGTCCCTGCTCTTGGCTTAAAACGAGCGAAAACTATACTTTTTAGCAGAATGGTCAAGAGGGTTTGTTATATATATATATATATATATATATATATATATATATATATATATATATATATATATAAGTATATATATATATAGATAGATAGATAGATAGATAGGTAGATATCAGTGATGAGAACCACCTACTAGGATAAAGCGTTTGTGATGACGTAGCATTTTCCCCATGGTCAGCTGCATTATCCAAGTAGATTTGTTAAATAATAAATGTCGAATATTGATTTTATAAGAGCATCATACCAGGACAAATTCGCCTTTGTCCCTGTCACGACTCCCCTCCCATCTTTGTTGGGGTGGGTGTCATGAGTTTGGTTATCGTTATCTAGAGGTGATCGCGTACGGTGTAATTTGCCCGGAGCGAGTAAGTATCAATAGAAATTGTGAAATTTACAGGTGGAATAGATAAAGATATGAGCAGGTATATAGAACAAAAAGACACGAGATTGTACATGTACATACCATAAAATTTAATCAAAAATTCATAGATAATAAAATTCATTAACAATTGTGATAATACATTACATTAGCAAGATACACTTCCTTGATTCAAATTTCAAACGAGTTTCAAAATACAAATATGCTTTTACAACAGCCGATCTGTTAAGCGATAGAATTTAAGTCATCATCAAACCGGGTGAAATCGAACACTGCTTTGTACAGATTCATAACCTGATAGTTTTTGCATCAGTCCAGTCTCTCCGACTGTTCCTTTGGCTTCCTGTGCCTGTAAGTCTGGATCCTTTCACTTTCCCCTTTTCCCGAATTCTCAGGTGTATTGCTGTCTTTAGCCTTCCAACTTGTGTGGTCACTTTGGCTTGCAAGTTCGTGATACGTCACGTAGAACCCTGGGTGGCTTGCAAATCCGTGATACGTCACGTAGACCCTGGTGGGACAAATCTCACCTTGTAAAAGTAAACAAACGACACCCTAAGTGTTCTGCTGTATACCCCTCCTGAGAAGAGCTCCTAATCTTTTCTTGTTACTGTCAGATAAATTCTATCCTAATTCAAACAGATCCTACGGCCATCTGGTCTTACCTAAACAATGCGGACCGTACAAACCTAGCTCCCTAAGGTTAATGTACTCCCAATGGCTATTTCAATTACTGGCGGACATTACACAAATGACTGAATGAAATTCCTTACACTACGGTATTTATAACAACAATCAAGTAGTTATCATGCGTGAACTCATATCGGAGAATTCACACGGGTTCTCGCATCTCAATTAAAATAAGGCATGAAATTCTAGATACCTAATTTCCTATATAAAATAAGGCATGAAATTCTAGATACGTAATTTCCTATATAAAATAAGGCATGAAATTCTAGATACGTAATTTCCTAGAATAATCGAGACTATACCTTCAAACGAGCCGTCAATGTATATATAAAGAAACATATCATTGTATGGACTCAGATAAACGAACTCAACACAGTTATACCATATCAAGAAAATTGATCTACGAA
>JAECUM010022087.1:0-20000 GCA_016617855.1 Megalonaias nervosa | reverse complement strand
ATGTTCCACTACTGTCCCACTTTCCCTAGCGCATACAGGTTACTAGGACATTTGAAATTGCTCGAAATTTGAAAATTACCTTCCATGTTCGTTTCTTGAGTAAGCCAGACGTACTCCTCCGCCAAAAGAAGACGAGTCACTTCCGCCTGTTTGTGCCAGCTTGTATGTGTTTATGTGCTGATGAAGATTTTTGCAATCTCGCCGGTCTTCCATACTATTAGATACATGGTATTTAAATTTAGTTATAGCTTTTAGTTATGATATATATTTTTAGGGAGTGAACGGGCAGCTAAATGTGTGCGTTAAGAAGAGTTGAGATATGGGCGGCTATAGCTGACAAAAATGTGTGATGATATTTTGTTGTGATCCATACTTGTAAGCTCATGCTAACACGTTTGGGTTACATATACGATAACACGTTTGGGTTACATATACGATAACACGTTTGGGTTACATATACGAGCTTTCAAACAAAAGGAGCAGCAACTTAAACGACTATAATTTCACTTAACTCCGTCACCACCACCACCAAAAGTAATAATGATAATAATAAGTATAACAGCATGAGCCGTTAAACAGGCGCAACAATCCAACGACAAAATCAACAACTACCGGTACATCATAGTTAATAGGTTAACGGGAAGCTTATTGACGCACCAATTTGAACCAAAGCTACCTATATGCCGCGCAATGGCATATATCCACGCTATTTTTTGTTATACATATATTAGCACACCACCTCACCCCACACGATTCCATTCTCAAAAAACGGTGCCAGGAGTCAGAATTTTAAATCCGTTAAGAAGGACTGGTTGTAACCGAGAGACGGATGAACAGATTGGCAGATGATATACTAATATTACTAAAGCTAAAGCGTGGTTATAGTTAATATTTACAATGGGAACAAGTTCTGATAATTTATGTAGCCAAAAAATTCTGACATTTCCAAGTATTTTACGAAATATAAATTGCCTTTCTCATTATTGTTACTTTTCAGGTAAATCGGTATGAACGAATTCAGTGAACCTATATTTATTTTGCAACAGAGTTGTCAAAAGAGTGTTACAAGCCATTCAGTGCGTATTTGATGTCATAGTTGAAAGCATCCCAGTTACCCCAGTAGCGTGAAATGTTGTTCGTCCTTCGGGTTCGAAAATGACCATGACGTCACTAATGGGTTTGTATTTTTGGATGCATGTGAGTGATCGGTCCAATTTGTGCTCTGAACTGCCTGAAGCACAGTGGACACGAGATGACCCTTGGGGTTGCTTGATCGATAGGCGAAGTACTGCGCTTCTGAGGTTTACGACGCTGACACTTTTGAACCGCCTCTGCGATTCTTCCCAGTGAACAGTATGTAGCACCATTATAGATGAGGCTGCGCCATGTGGAGCGATGTGGAGCGATCCTTTGCGAGATCTTCCCCAAGACTCAGGGTCAGTATTAAAATGTTTCAAAGACGACTTGAGGTAGACTTTGAAACTTTTCTTCTGACCTCCCTGTGGTCGCTACTCTTGCGCACTGTAGTAGATATTCTTTAGTAGTAGCTTATCTGATATCCTGATGAGTGGCCCGCCCATCTCAGCTGTGAATCGTTAGAAGAGTGACGATGCTTGGAGTGTGAGAACCTCAGTGTTTAGGACGTTGTCCTGCCATCTTATACTCTTCAATTTCTGCAGGCAGCCTGTATGGAAATGGTTCAGTTTCTTGGCATGGAGTATGTACACTGAACAGGTTTCTCGTGCAGAGAGCAGAATCGGCAACAAAACGGCTTTGTACACCATCATTTTTATTTGTAGACTGATGCCTCTGCGTTCCCACAAATTTGTGCGTAGTCTGCCGAAGGCCACACACATGCTTTGGTGAGTGTAGTGTTGATTTCGTTGTAGATGAGGACTGAACAGAACATTATATTGCCAATGTAGGTGAAAGTTTTAGCTATCCACGTTGTTGGTAGGCTTTACGTTAGGCTTTCATTGTGTAGGTTGGTGCATCACTGCCTCCTTGATACTGATTGTGAGACTAAAATTCTCACAAGTTGAAGGGAAATGGTTCGTATCTGTATAGGCAGTCACTATCTGTAGCTTCGTCTTCGCCCGTAGACTCCTCAGATCGAAGAGCCAGCTATCAGTCCGATATATTCTATTCTAAACTATATCTCTTTGGAACTGAGTGAACTGATCAGTACTGATATGTGTGATTGGTTCTAATCCCAGAACAAACCTAATAAGTTTGTTTTGAGTAGTTTCAATCTTTATTTAAGTTTCTGTGATTGACCTTATTATCGATAAAACATGCATATTCGAAAGTATACACAATTAGGTAACTTGCCAGCAACCTGTTCTGTTACTAGTTAAATAGTTTTCATTTTTGAGAAGAACGTTAACCTTGCGTTGGGTTTTTGTACAGTAGACATCCACAATAGTTAGAAAGTTAAAAATTGACCAGTATCTGCACCATGATATCGAACAGGTGTTTTTTATATACATTTTCTGCAGAGTTGTCTGCATCATTACATACAATATTTTTTAATGTTTCTTTTATTTGTTGTTATTTTATTTGAAACAGGATTTATTCAGTTTTGCCCAAATCGATGATAATTTGTTATCAAGAGAGCAGCGACACACCGGCCCCTGTTCCATGCTTGGACGCTTCTTAATTAAATAAACATTTCTCGCCGAAAATAGAACAGCAAGATCATCAGCATAAAACAATATTTTTTCGTGAACATGTTCTGTCATATCAATAACATCTATGAGAAACACTAAACGACAAAATACTGACCCTTGGCGAAGTCCATTCAAAATATTGGGGAACCCCATTCAAAAGATTAGCACAGAAGGAAAAAAATGCTGTAAGTGTCCACTAGCTGCTGCCAAATATGATTTAAACCGCTTGACTGATATGGAACTAAGGACAATGGCGTTTAAAATTGCTTTTATCCATTTCAAGTATTTTTTTTGTATCTAAAACCACGCCGAAATCCAGCTTGATGCTTACAGAAAAGTTTGTGTTTGGTGAAATAAGAGTCTAATTGGTGATACATTGTATGTATGTATGTATGTATGTATGTATGTATGTATGTATGTATGTATGTATATATGTGTGTGCGTGCGTGTGTGTGTGCTTTGCAATGCGATTGCTATCTAATGGTGAGAAGTGAGTACCCGAGGATAAAGTACAAAAAATTTGCGTATGGCGTTATATAGCCTTGCGGTGCATTATATTAAATGTCAGGTGTCTTTTTGACATTCTCTTTGTTGGGAATGCCTTCAAGAGGTCAGTATTGGAGGATTAAGTACCGATTAAATACTGGAGGATTATGTGCTGATTATATGCTTTAGATTTATTTACTCTAGATTTACTTTAACCGAGGACCATGTACAAAGTTTGGAAACTTCACCTGCAAATAGTTGAGTGGACGATGGGTTGACTATCTCGTCCCCAAATGCACGTGAACGCCAGTACTGTTATGTAACTGCAGGCCAACAATATACATTTCATTTCGTTTTGTGAAGTTACTATCTGATATTGAAGAGTTAAAATTAATGCTTTGTCGGAGGTATATCAAATATATTTCATCTACGTAACTTTATTTAACTATATAGGTGTGAGTGTGACCACGCGTGTGTGTGTGTGTGTGTGTGTGTGTGTGTGTCTGGTGTTGTGTTTGTAAGTTTCACTCGACCGTCTTGAAAATGTTCTTCATCTTGTAGCCATTATGTATAGCACGCCTTGCAAGGGTTCGAACAACCAGTGTATTTCTCACTCGAGAAATCCCATTAATGGCTGGCGAAAGAGATGCATTTTCAGTGTTGATCTGGTACCGGCCGTTTCAAGGGATACCAGTCAGTGACTATGGTTTTTTCTTGGCGGGGTTGGGGTGGGGTGATGGACATTGCACAATCTAATTATTGATGTTTGTTGATTAACTGAGAATGTATTTGTTTCTTTTAAATATTCATTTTATTCCCCTGGAGTATTATCAAGTTGCCAAAACTTGCGGAATAAAAGATGCAAACTGAGTTGATGTTTCCACACTTTGCATATTACCGTCTTCCATACTCTTTATGATGGTTAAGGCTTTATGAACACATCCGAGCCAATTTTTATACAATATACAAAACAACACTAGGGGGAAATGTGCGTCTATTAGAATGACTACCTAAATGTGTCTTTGTGTAAACCATATACAATATGTTTCAAATTTGATTTAGTCAGTCATCATTCCCTTTGTGGTACATGTCAGTCATTCCCTGTGTGGCAGATGTCAGACATTCCCTTGGTGGTATTTGTCTGACATTCCCTTTTTCAGCCTGATCCATGTCATGCTAATGCTCATCACATGGAATCATGCTAATTTACATTACATGGAGTAATGCTAATGCTCATTACATGGAGTCATGCTAATGGTCATTACATGGAGTCATGCTAATGCTCATTACATGGAGTCATACTAATGTACATTACATGGAGTCATCCTAATGCACATTACATGGAATCATGCTAATGCTCATTACATGAGTCATGCTAATGTACATTACATGGAGTAATGCTAATGTACATTACATGGAGTCATGATAATGCTCATTACATGGAGTAATGTTAATGCTCATTACATGGAGTCATGCTAATGTATATTATATAGAGTAATGCTAATGTACATGAAATGGAGTCATGCTAGTGTTCATTACATAGAGTCATGCTAATATACATTACATGGAGTAATGCTAATGCTCATTATACGGAGTCATCCTAATGTACATTACGTGGAGTAATGCTAATGTACATGAAATGGAGTCATGCTAGTGTTCATTACATAGAGTCATGTTGATGTACATTACATGGAGTCATGCTATTGTACATGACATGGAGTCATGCTAATGTACATGACATGGAGTCATGCTAATGTACATGACATGGAGTCATGCTAATGTACATAACATAGAGTCATGCTAATGTACATGACATGGAGTCATGCTAAAGTACATGACATGGAGTCATGCTAATGTACATGACATATAGTCATGCTAATGTACATGACATATAGTCATGCTAATGTACATGACATGGAGTCATGCTAATGTACATTACATGGAGTCATGCTGATGTACATTACATGGAGTAATGCTAATGTACATTACATGAAATTCAATATTCTAACTGTTAACAAGGAAGATAGAGACAGGCATTGTTTACAACCCGTTTTGACTTGATTACCGTTAACTTGCTTTATCTTAAATGAATATATAAAGAACAAAATATTATCAATTTCTCAAGACGCTTTCAAGAAGTCTTAAAAGTAACTGCATTTAGATGTTGGGACCTAATATACCCAATTTTGCAAATTATTTAGTTTTTCAATCTCAGATACGGTTTACTACGCTTTTATTCCAGGGTTTTACTACTTTTTACTACAATTTATTAACTTGCAAAGTGAGAAATTAATTAATCAGAGATAACTATTAAAATTTTAGTTTGCGATATGATCCTTTTGAACATTTTAATTGTTAAAATATTATTATAATGTCATTTCTAATTGTGCAAGTTTAACAGCGTTGTCGACATGCTTGTAAACGAAGGGAGGCAACTCTAGCAGCTCTATACATTCGCCCGCTGTTTAATTTTACTCGTTTCATTCATTTTGAATAGAAACAGGTATGTCCAGCAAGTAAAACGCCCTGTCGTACAACAACGTTGAATATGTGAACACATGTTTCATTATTTTAGATATATGTTCAATACTTTGTGTTATATCTATGTATTGCTTACGACGTGTGAATAGGTGTAAAATTTTAAATATTGATGTTATTTTATTGATATTGTTATGTGTCTACGTTCTCACTACACACATTAGTTTGCTCATTTTATCTGTATGATTAGCAGAACAAAAACTACATGGTAACTGTACGTATGTGAGGATTTAGCATTTTCTCTTTGAGTACGGGAAGGTTCATTTCATCGTAAATCGAATAAAAAAAAACGACTTTTCAGCTGCATGTCACATTTGAAATCAAATACCCAGTGCGATTCCTATTGAATGATTCATAGGCCAAAAATGTTCAAAAATATCCCAACAAATTGTACACTGCCTAATCAACATTTGAGTGAATACCTGTAGTGTTAATTTATGGATGAATATAATCGTTGTTTTAGAATAAGGGAATGAAGATTACATAATTGTAGATTTAATCCTATATTGCCAAGGATTTTTCCATGTCCCTGCTATAAAATGTTCCCTTGAATAAAGAAAACTTTAATGTTTCTTGATAAACTGTCTCATTTTGATGTTTTTGTGTTAAATGCTTGTACAGCACAATACTTTTAAATCTTGTTAGAGTCTTTTAATTGTATTTGATGATGTTTGTGTAAAATTAATATCCGATGAAAGTTAAAAGTTTGTTTGTATATATTAAAATCAAAATCATGTAACATAACGTTATGAATTTGATATTTATTGGATCAATGTATGCTATGCTACTCAGAACTGAAACATGTTAAATTGACATGCAGGGGATTGTATACCGCGAGTAAGACACTCTGTAGAGATATTCTGTTCAGTTCTGAAACCAGCTTTTATGTTTGATTGTTGCACACATGCACGGAGGCTGACACAGGGTAATTCTTTTGCGCACAAATCTAATGAACATGCTTTATGTATTCATCTATAATAGGAAGGAGAATCGTTTGAGATAAACTTCAACCGTTAAGGAACCGTACTGAGTGAGAGAGAATATATTTTTCAGCGCATGACCTCGCTCATAAATCTAAAAGACTGTTAAAAGTTCCGTCAATAAACCCCTTAAAAAACAACACCCTCCAGAGATTTGCTAGATAATGCATTGGCATCAATTCGCAGATTTCATTGATTATCTGTATCTCAAGTTTGCTGATTTGCATGAAATGGAATTATAATTGACGGCTTAAAGTCAGGCCATATCAATATGAAAAAGGTAAAAATAATAATCTCCCTTACCTACACGCGCGTCGCGAAGCAAAACAGATCAGGGGATATGATTTGAAATGACTGATAAAGATATCTCTAATGCAACGTGCTTTAAACAGCAATGCATTACTTTCAAGAGTTCCAGCGGCAGTTTCAGCACTTGACTGGCTTTATCACATCGGCGAAATGGTAGTTAAGTGTGTTACGAGTCTATGCTCTTAAAATAAGTTAAAGAAAAGAGTAAAGACAACAAGCTTTGTAAAATTTAACAAATAATTTATTTTCCTAGAATACAAAGTGAAAAATATGAAAAAAAGATCTTACGGTTCTGCGAATTAAATCCAAAAATAATACAAGAATCAAAGACACAAATGCTAGTAATAAAAAGTCCTGAATAAAATTCAGTTCAAGTCCCAAAGAGATTTAAAATTGAAGGCGATGACGTGTCTGCTATAGCCTGCGTTGTACTGATGTGTCAACAGTTTCTTATTGAATCACAGAATGTTATTCCAGGTTTGAATTCAGTATAAATTCCAATGAATGTCTTTATCCAAGAAGTTTGTCAGAGCACTTTTGTATTTCCAAAGAAAATAATCACTTGAAATCAATAATTTTAAGAAAATAAAATTCAGCCCAAACTGGTGACAACATAACACAACTTAAATTGCTAGATGTTAAAGCACGACTGGTAACATTCTGACACTCACACGATAATATAGTTCTCTGTTTGACCTCAGGTCACAAATTAGCAGGGGCCCCGAGTGGCCGAGTGGTCTAAAGCGCTGATCGTTACGGATCACTGCCATCTCACCTCTGTCTGCGTGAGTTCGAGTCCAGGCTCGGCTAACGTGGGTACGTGAGAAAGCCTGCCAGTAGCTTCTCGTGGGTCGGTGGTTCTTCCCGGGATTTTCCAGGGTTCTTCCTCCACCATTAATACTGGCCGCCATGTATAGCCTATCTGGTGCTGAAAAATGGCGTTAAACCCTATAACAACAACAACAACAACAAATTAGCATTTTCTAAAAACAACCATTACCTAATGGAAAATAACTTTTTGCATGATTTAATGAGGCTTGTTTATTTAAAACATTACACCCTATAAAATTCACTTTGGAATCCCCAAAACCCAGACCCAGATCAACATGTTTACCTGAATAATAATTTGGTCAATGAACTCATACCCACAGAGGATAATTAAGCTATTATTAGTTGTTTACATCAATGAAATAAAAAAAAAAATTAAAAAGTCAATCAGGTCAAACAGAACTGAACTCAATTCTGGACAAGGTCAAGTCCAGTAAACAATGTTACACTACAATAGCATGCAATGGAATAAAAACAATTTTAAAACTAACAGACAAACAATTAAATTAAATGTACAAAACAAGTGTGTTTCCAAAGCACACACGGAGGCAGCCGACCGGGTCTGGCCTGTGCGGGTATTGAACCCGCGACCCATGAATTACGAGTCTCACGCTCGACCAACATTTTTTCGGTATGCGATTCTCTGTGCATTTGGATAACTATTCATATGGTATACATTTATAGGGCTGGCCCATTTTCAATAATTTATCTTAAATGGTCTTACTCAACGGGAACTATGTAAATAATCTTTGGTATAGATCAGTCAGTCTTGAAATAAATACCTTAGTCATTGAGAATACGATAAGAAGTAATAACAATTTTCATATCCAACATTTTCTCAAAATAATCTAATGTATTATGTAAGGATAATTTGATGTGCCTTAAGATACGAGGCTTTTCCTAACCAGTATCAAATGACAAGTTTGCAACCTCTCTCCATAATGTAACTCTTATCCAAATACAAAAATATAAGCAGTTCATTTTATGCAGGAATTTAGAACATCTCGGTTTTAATTTCGTTAAAGTCCACGGACTTGTGCATCTGAATTACGTTGGAAATTTAAAGATTTCTTGAGATTTCGTTGTGGTGAAAATGCCATATTTATAATCCAACCAATATTTATCCATTCTGTTGCTATGTATGTGATTTCGTGGTCTCTTTTGCTGGACGTCTCTGTATCCAGAAAATGAACCAAATATGCAGAATTAGCAAACTATAGTAAAAGTCATGAATGACACGACAATTTTCGAAAAGTGGAGTTATACTGAGACCAAAAGTTTCAGATTGGACATATATGCTCAAGCAGTTTATTAAAAACTGTTTAAAAGCATGAACTGAGTTTTAGAAAGTTTTAATTATTACATTGAAATTTAGTAAAAATGTGCTTTTAATATACAGAATAATCATAGGATCTGATAATTATCTCCACAAATACAAATTAACCACAATATGTAAGTGTGAATAAAACCTACTATTTTTGTGCAGGAATACTGCCGATTAAGGTCGCTGTAATTTGTTGGGGGCAAGAACGTCCTTGTCGGACCGAAACGGTATAAAAGGAGGATTATATACGAGTGTTCATTAGATATGAAAATTATGAAACGAGTTGAATAATATTATATACCACGAGCTGCAAACAGCCGGTGCATAGTGAAGTATTCAACGAGTTGAATAGATTTCATGTCAAAGGATTATGAGTTTGTTATATTATCTCATAATGGACATCGTTAACTGATGTTGTTATGTTGCTTTCTAACAGCCCGATATAAAGTTGCTATGGCATGACATACTGACTGATTAATATTAATCTTATATGACAAAGTTTGATAAAAGTTTCTGTCAAAACAATGATGTCAGACTCTTTACCTTTCACTTCAGCAGTAAATCTTACAAATACCATTTTCCATATGTTGATTTTCCCTTAGCTTGATTGATTAATGTAACTACTCCACCACTACATTGCATGCTTATATTTCCTCACACAAAACCGAATGTAGTATTTTGCAGCTTCTTAGCAACTGGTTTACGACAGTTGCAACCGTTTCAATGCAGAAGATAAAGTCATTTAAATTATCGAAGATTCCCAGGGTTAAATTGGGTATACAGTGGTTTGCTGTTGTTGTTATTTGCAGATTTAATTGTAACGGAAAATGTTTTTGTTCTCCTTCTGTGTTACTGACAATTCAGAATTTTGAAATAAAATCAAAACATGCTGCTATACTTTTGTTTCATTGCAGTCATGATCGACAAGGAGTACAAGAAATAGTGTAGAACTAAATATAAAGGTCACTTCTATTAGACGATCGCTTATCTCAAACAAATAATCCAACATTTAGCGATCACCTATCTTGAAAGGCCATCTGCACCGTATAGCCATTAATGTGCCGAAGTGCTGTTAAACACTAATACACCCCCACCCACCACCCCATATATATATATATATATATATATATATATATATATATATATATATATATATATATATATATATATATATATATATATATATATATATATATATTCAAGTCCCAAAGGTAGCTACTTCAAACTGGTTTCAAAGTAACAGCTATCTTGAATAGTTACAAGTTGTTTTTATGCACATATTTTCCTCGGGAGAGGAGTGTCCATTAGGATAAACTGATGGTGGACAATAAGCGAATTAACATCTCCTTTAATACATAAAAGTTATAGGACATTTCTCTGATTTCTCTGTTTTGAGATTTCAAATGCTGAATCATTGATAATTAATTTTTCAAGGGGAATACGTTAAAGTCACAATAGTGATTTTAAATAAAGGCAAAGTGTGTGTGTGTGTGTGTGTGTGTGTGTGTGTGTGTGTGTGTGTGTGTGTGTGTGTGTTCGCGATCGTTTGTATGTGTGTGTTGAAAATCTTGGTAATGGCTACTCTGTAGCAATGGATGGTCATATCAACATGCAGTTTTCATTAAACAAATTCATGTTATATGATCTTAGTCCTAAATGAAAATGGTAGTGATGTGACATCGAATATGGCCGCCAAATTCGCCATCTTGACAATCTTGTTATCGCTACTTCTCACACATGGATGATCATATCAAAATAAGATTTAACTTCTTTTTATGTCTAGTTGATACACATGGTACCGATCTGACGTCCAGTATGGCCATTATGGCAGCCATCTTAAAAATCTTGTTATCGCTTATCCTCCTGAATCTATGGCAGTATCAGCATGGTTTTTTTCACTAAAATACTAATTATTATGTTTAGCGGGTATTAAATGAATGGTACGAATCTGACATCCAATATGGCCGCATGGAAGCCATTTTACAAATATCTTCATCAGAATCTACTTGAAAGTCATATTGACATGGAGTTTTCGCCGGAAGACTTCTTATGATCTCTAGTTGGTCTTAAATGAAAATAGTGCATATGTGACATCTAAAATGAGCGCCACAGCAGAAATCTTTTAAATGTTGTTATCACTACGCTGCCTATATGGATAGTCATATGTTGAAAACATTTCTAATCCGATCCAACTGCATGGCTGTATCAACATGTGGTTTTAATCAATAGACTTTTGATGATACCAGTGCCAGTCGTACATCCAATATGGCTGCCACGACAACTGTTTTGGAATTCTTTTTGTCATTACATGCTCTGAATGGATGATCATTCTGACAGGGTTTCTTTTCACCAAGTCCTAAATGAAAATGGTGCCAGTCGTACAGCCAATAAAAATGCCACTGCGGCTGTCTTAATCATCTTGCTGTCACTAATCGCCCTGAATTGATGATCGTTACGACATGGGCTTCTCACCGAAAAACTTCTAATGATGTCTACTTTGTCCTAAATGAAAATGGTGCCAAGTTAACATCCAATATGTGTGCCACACCAGCCAATTTGAACATGTTATTATCGCTGAAGAATATCATAGATGGTTTCAACACTCGACAGTTAAATGGATGAACTGGTCTTATGTTGAATTCCTGGAAATTCTATTCGCCCAATGAAGTGTCAGTCCTTTCGAGGGACTTGTGTTAGCTCCACCGGTCACTGACCAGAAATGTTTATCGGATGGTCGCTTTCCCCCCTAAACTACTCAGAAAACTGCATTTAAATTTTACACATGCATTCATTCAACGGTCTAGTTGATCCTAAATGAAAATGGTGCTGCTCAGACATCCAGTATGGTCACCATATTGGCCATCTTGAAAATCGTGTTATCGCTATTCCTTCTGAATGGATGGTGATATCAACATGGAACTTTCATTAAAAGACTTCTTTTGATATCTAGTTGGTTCTTAATAAAAACAGAACCGATCTGACACCAATATGGTCAAAATTCCAGACATCTTATAAATATTGCTTTGGCAACTCTACTGGAACAGAAAGTCATATTGACATGGTGTTTTCACAAAAAGGTTTCTTATGATGTCCAGTTGGTCTTAAATGAAATGGTGCCGATTTGACGTCCAGTATAGCCTCCAAAGCAGCCATCTTTAAAATGTTGTTTTTGCTACTCTTCCTGAATGGAAAGTCGTGACTTGAAAATATTGTTATCTCTACTCCTTTTAAAATGGATGGATATATAAAAATCCTGCCTATATCCAATATGGCTAACACGACGACATTTTCTTTAAAATCTTGTCACAATTCCCCAGGAATGGACGATGATTATGGCATGAGGTTTTCAACAAAATAAACTTATAATGATGTATATTTTGTTCTAATTGAAAATGGTGCCAAGTTGACATCAAATATGTGTACCACAACAGCTAATTTGAAAATCTTGTTATCGCTGGAGAATATCAGAGATGGTTTCAACAATTGACAGTTAAAAGGAAGAGATGATCTGGTGTTAAATTCCTGAAAATTCTATTTGCGCAGCCCAGCGTCAGTCCCTTCCAGAGACTTGTTTAATTGGCCGGTTGGTTGGTTTTAAAGAAACTTTTAGCACATTATTGGTAATATCATGTCAAGGAAATGGGAGCTAAGTGCCTTTCCAAACGGACACAAAGAGGTAGGCAACCAAGGCCGACCTGGGCGATTATTGAACCCGCGACCACTTCATTACGAGTCAGATCTCCACCAACTGAACTACCGCAGCACGTGGAATTTAAGTAACAGCAGGAAAGATAGTTTCAAATTGCCAGATACCCGTACATGTACTTGTGATATTTTTATGTTCCCTGTTGGCAAGCACGCCTTACTGCAAAATAGGGTATATCCAGGTCTGTCGTCACATTATGCGCAGACAGATCTGGGTCTATACAATTTGCTCTTCTTATTATTTCAAGCGAATACCATAGGCCCGGATCTGCTAGGACATTATACGAAGGCAGATCTATTTCTATGGTTATCGCATAGACATGGTGTGGTTTGTGGAAATCATAGGGGCGAAGCTATTGAAAAGCATATAACGGACAACTGTTTAATCCTGTCAGATTGCGCTCCTGAGCTGTAATGGTTGAACATGTATGGTTGTGTGTACACATGCATTCATTTAGTTTTTCTTTCAGATAGCAACCCATTCGATATAATCGACTGCACATGAAAATTTCAGCCAAGCTGTTATAATTTCAAGCGGGTGTGGGTGGATATATTATTATAACAAAGTGATGATGCTTTTAAGTGGAAAAAGGGACAAGAATCAGAATCAAGAATTGAAGAGCGTATTGAAAATCTATTTACTTGACAATGTCTTTTGTAAATCGTATTTGAACAAGACTCATCTCCAGCATTTCAGGCAATTTTTTTCTCATTTGTTTCCTCAAAAGATTTACCATTATTACTGTTTAGAGGACTGAATACATCGGTAGTGCTTTTATGTGTACTTCAATAAACAAACACATATCTATTGCCGGGTTGACACGAGGAGTACCGTGTCTATGACAAATTCGACCGGCCTAGCTATCCCTCAGTTTGGAAGCGCTTTAAATGCCGCTGGTGTTTCCTATGCAGCTAAAATACTTATTTTACTGTTTGGGCTCATAGGCAACTCGAGTGTGACGTCGGTTTTGTTCCCCTCCCCCCCCCCCAAGAAAAGGTGTTGTTATGTATTGCCCCTATCTACGACTTTGACAATGGCCTCTCAATTTTGATTACTGGCATACTATATACTACTATTATTAAACAATCGAGTCGACGAAGGGTAGATATCCCAAACCACTGGAAGGCAATACGTTGAATAGAGGTATACTGTGACAGTGTTCAATATTACAGTTTTGTTTGAACCGCTTACCGTCTAAGTAGACCACCGCTAAAGCGGCAATAAGAAATGTGAAATTTTAATGATATATAACAACATCTGAGAATAAGTCCTTTGGAAAACACTATGCAAAGGATAATGGCGCCTTTAATATGAAAACTGACGAAAGTTATTTCTATCTCAATAGATTTCTTTTTCATGGTCGCTCATGGCTGTGAAATTACTGCGATAAAGTTTATATGACTTTATCAATTGGACAAAGCTAGGACGATTTAAAGAAAGTGTGTTACAATGCCGACTAACACGACGGGGTATCAAGGAAACGCAACACAACAACTAAACATCAAGTTGCCACCGATCGCGGGACAGGGTCCCAATGACGGACACGAGAGAATCGGCGGTTTAGGAGCAATAGTCACCCGTTCCACGGGCCCACAAATACAGTATAGAAGCATTCCGCCAAAACCCTCACATTTTACTATGTCCGATATAATAACTTCGCACCTGACCCCGACAATTCGAGGAAGGAAGTTAAAGGCAACCCCGGTGTCAATAAATTCACCATCGGAATTCGCTCACAGGTTTAAAGCCCGACCGATAACGCAGCCGAAAGTCATCGACTTTGATCCCCAAAATGTTGCCATGGAAACGCGGAGGAGAGGTGTTCATGGTTTTTTCCCACCTGTGAAATTAAGAGGCTCGGCTAAGAAAAATGGAGATTCTGAGGTAACTTTTCAGTTGGGTATTGATGCATTCTTTTGATGAACAGATAACCTAAAACACACACTCTCTCTCTCTCTCTCTCTCTCTCTCTCTCTCTCTCTCTCTCTCTCTCTCTCCTGTGATAGGTCGAACTGAAACATGTATGTTGCCGATACATTCTGTGAGCTTTAATTATAACACCTACTGATTATTAATATTTGTCTTTGGTATAGACAGTTCAGTTGCCTCTGAACAAAAGAGCTTTTGTGGGTGGACAAGCATAGATATGTAATATATAAAGATTACAATGAAAATTCGGTACCGATCGCTCTATTTCAAAATACCTATGAAATATTATATGGTCGCTAAGCGGGAATTTCGGAACTATGATAGCGGGGCTAGCTCTACTCAGATGTTTATTTGCTACATGCACATTTCTACAGTAAGTTTATCAAATATAACATTTCCGTGTGTATAAACGAGGAATCAGACTGCCACTGTCGTGGTCCATTGTTTGTCAACACGACATACACTGTTAAATCTGGGACGATTCGCTGTTACAATTTTGAAGGCAAATACTTTGATCTGAAAACATTGAAATCAACCCTGTATAATACTGACAGAATACAGCATATGCACAGGTGTGAGATAGGGAAATTTCATCTGAGAGTCAAAATATGTAGGGAGGAACGAGGCTTTGCCGAGTTCCAAAACCATAAATACTTATCCCGAAATTAGGATTTCCGTATCCAATACACCCTAATATTGACTGATATATTGTTACACAGCCAACAATAACGTCTTTTCCAAGCCTTTACATTTCATAAAGCTGATAAATCCATTTTCTTGGGAGTCACAATCAGTTGATCTCTTTGCCTCTTGATAACCCACACAACCAGCGACAGAGAACCTAGTTGCGTATAATGTAGATTATACACACAGATTATCGGGTAAATAGTATAAGGAAACAAAAAGATTAAAGGGTTGAAGTCGTTATTCACGCTTTTGCAGTAACGGTTTAAATTACAAGCTTTCTTACATGATTTTTGATATTGCTTTTGCAATGTGATGTAGCAATTTTAAAAAAATACAATCTGTCAAATAATGCGATGGAAAAAGTTCAAGTTTTCCATTCCAATGTTCATATTCTCGTCTATTTTTCAATCGACGCCTTGGGAAATTGCAAACTTGTGCAATCAGAAATTCGGTCAAAAGCGATAATAAATATCAAAATTTTCCTCATCTGCATAACAGTTTCTTATGAAAAATAAAGAATTCTCATAATTAGTTTAGTCAGAGAGGTTCATGTACCTTATGTCTATAACGCTCCGAGTAGCGCAGGTTTGCCTAATTGAAAGATGGCCTTTAAGTGGCTATAGTTAAACATAATCCATTTATAATTGTTCAGCTAGTTTTGTCTGCAAATTTATCGCGACCTGCTCTTTATGTCATTCACTGCGATTATTTCCTTTTCATTGACTGGTTAAATTGGTACAGTCTTTCATGAAGTGGTCCTTTTAAATTCAAAGCCTTTCCAACCGTCACTCGTGTGTGTTTGTAACAATAACGTATAGAGGCTAATGTTCATTTTCTCGACATAACTAGGGCTATAATGAATAACAAAATATGAGTTTCCGACTGCTAACTGTGTTACTGATAATTGTATAATCTGATCAATCAACAACGAAAACTGATTTAGTCCTTAATTTGCCAGTTGTTCTGTCTTTGCACACAAAAGTTGCAACATAACATAAGAAGATACATTTTTTCACTCTTTTCTTATTCAGTCGTGGATGAATAAAAAATCCATTTTTGTTCTTCATAGGACCAAAGAATAAGACAGCTTGTGGTATGTTCCTGAGTTTGTTGGTGATCGTGCATCGTGTGCCCAGCGTCCGCCAAAGTTTATTTATTTACATTTTATAAGCCTTATTTCAGAATTGAATTTGCTCAAGCTTGGTATATAATCTTCTATTATGAAGACATGGATCAAGTCTGATAATGACTGACAGTTACACATATTGAACACATGTTCTGGAATCTGATTGGCAAAGTATGTTAGAGTAGCGGGATTTAAATTTTTTTTTTACAGTTTTCATAAAACTTGTTACAAACTTATATCGTCAAGATCTCAGATTGGGTTAATTATGAACGACATCTGTGCTTTTTGTTATAAGGTTATCTAGCATGAGGATTGATTGCTCTTGTTAAAGGCCAACCAACCCCTACGACTGAAGAGAATAAATTTCACCAAAAGTCTGTCCGTCCCAACATCGCTGTGTCGAGGGAAGTTGCGCTTTGCCGGGATCTGGTTGGTTGCATGGTTATGTTCCTTCACAACTAACTACATATGTTCATATCAAATGCTGCTTATAACCGGCATAGCTCAACAAACCATTCAACATATTCTGATGCAATTCGGTATGAACTCTATCTCAAAGGCTTGCATTTGTCGTTTATGGGTTTAGTCTCATTCATAAGAATTATTGTTGTCTGATTGCTCTTGCTCCTGAGTTTACTTTTCGTAAGATAACCATACGGACGTTTAGCTTTATATTATGGCTTTGGATTGATGAGATCTTGCAGGAATTCAACGTCTAGCATTCAACGGTTTCATTTACAGGAGCTTTACATCTCCTGATTGCACCATAGTTCTGACGTTGGTTGATTTCGAAAGAGAAATTTGCCATTGCCTTATATTGACTAGTCCTTCAAGGAGTTCGATTTCCAGCGTTCCACGATATCATCTACTTGGGTTTGAGATCCCCATTACCTGTTTTCTTCACTGTGTTTTCAGTAGAATAACTTTTAAAAATTTCAACGATATTTGCTATGGTGCTATACATTCATGAGGACCTGAGTAAGTTTGATTTCCTCGACATTTTTGTACATGAATTATGCCCCCCTGATTGCCCGTCATCCAGACTTTGGTTTCCACATTATAACCTTACTGAGCTTCGATGCATTTCAACCATATTAAGCCGGTAGTTTTATAATGATATGAAATTAAATGATTGGGGCCTCATGCATTCCATGTTATCATTTAGAAGAGTTATGGCCCCTGAAAGCTCATCCTCTCCAAACATTAGTTTTCCAGTAGAAGTTCTTCTGTTCGAGGCGCAGCCGAGTCAATTGTAGAGAGCGGAGGCATTTGCGATTCACCCATCGTTTATAACTCTAGTTTTAGCGGATTTTAATCAGTCTTAATGTGAATGCTGTCTCGTAAGTTCCAGCAGGAGCGATATTTCCGCGAATTATTGAGGTACTCAGACATCTGATTCGTTGAGCGTCTTAACGGGTTATTTCTAACCTAGTGATTTGTATTGACACAATTTATTACATCATAATTTCTCTACCCCAAAACATTTGTACAGACCACTTTAAAAATTCGATTTGGAAATGGAAGAATGCCGAAAAATATGGTCAAGTGCAGTAACATCAGCTGATAGGCAATATTTCAACCACTCAAAAATATTGCATCACTGCAGCCATCAGAGATAGCCTCAACAAGCCATGTTATGTCGATAAGTGAAACCGATATTTTTACTGTTCTCGATTGCAATAACTAAAGTCATGCCCAGGTTCCTCGACTGCAATTCCTAGCTTTATTCATCGCATCTGGGTGATTACGTGAATGTTTTGATCAAAAATGTAAAGCTTTTACACACCAATGAATTGCCTATAATTGGGCGTATTTGCTGGGGAAGATTGTATATTCTAAATTTAGTGTCTGTGTGTTATATCGACAGTAACAATAATAAAAGATAAAGATTTAAATGCGAAGCAGATGGATCAACAACGCAAAAATATACTTTAATCTTTAATTCTTACATCCTGTATTAGAATATACATCAGAAAATATATGCGTATAATTTACATTTTGTGTAATGAAATAGTATCGACAAAAAATTGTGACAGAAAGAATAAATTACAGAAAAAGCAATAAAAACACGAACCTTACTTATTCGTTGTTTTGTTTACTATATTCTCCGGCTAATGATCGCTACAGGGTTCTGCTGCCTCAGTGTTTGGATTATTCATTCAAATAATCTATGGATAATGATTCGAAGAATTGTTTTAGCTACACTGGTATAACGTCAACAAAAGGTGTTGCTTGATAAATAAAATAATGAATCAACTTACTGGCTGAATAGTTTCTTCACACTTAAATGAGATAAATATTATGAAGATTTACATCTGGAGCCGTGTGGACTTCGCCACCCTCACCCCACCCCACTCCTCCACAAACTTCACAAAAAGTATGTCTTTCGTGTTAGAAACTTGCATAATTCTATATTAGGCATGAAAGTTTACACTTATACGTTCTGGAACGAACCGTGTACCGTAGAGGTGCAAAATTGTTTACTACCACTGCATCACCATATAAAATAAAGAGAAATTTTAGCATTGGACTGGACAATCATGGGTAGTAGTCCGCTATTCTTTATATTCACCATACAAATTACGTGTTTAGGGAGAGGACTGCAGTTGATGGATGGTGTAGAACGGAGGAATTGCGGGTTTTGTCGAGTTCGCTTTAATGGAAAGACAAGGTATATGGCGGTGTCGGCTGAGGTATCCACATTTCTTTTAAGGTTTAGAGTAAAGTTTTCATATGCTTTCGTTCTCTTAACTCGTCATGAATACTACTCGTACGTCGGACGTTTAATTATGGAGCAAAGACAATTTATTTTATGACACCTACTCAAAAGAATTAACCTCGGGGGTTAATTTCACACAAAAAAGATTTGCGTTAAGGTATTTTATGACGTTTTAATTTGCTTATATGTTTTTTAAGATCTAAATGGATTCTGTTCATACTTGTGACAAAAACAACACACACGCTCTCTGTATGTCTATCACACACACACACACACACACACACACACACACACACACCACCCTTTTGACATTGAGGTCGAGTTCGCAGAGTTAGATCTGCCGTACGATTTTTTTTATTCCCTTGAACTTCCTTAATGTCATGGTGGATTCTTATTGTGAATAAACAACATTAAACATCGATTAACGTTACGACACAGTTTGTTTTACATTTCTGAAATTAATTGTAAACTTCATTAACTACAAAAGAAAGTTTATCAAGGTCTTGAGCATGATGTCTACGTGCAGATCATTGTTTTTAACATGAAGTCTACATCGATACAACTGTCTTGTGCATGATGTCTACATCCATACAACTGTCTTAAGCATGATGTGTACGTGCTGACTACTGTCTGGAACATGGAGTCTACATTCATACAACTGTCTTGAACATGATGTCTACGTGCTGACCACTGTCTGGA
>JAECUM010022085.1:0-38665 GCA_016617855.1 Megalonaias nervosa | reverse complement strand
AAGTTAAAGAAACACATATTTGCCTTAATTATAATATGGAGGAATTCACGAGATTATCCGCAATTAAACTTTCTAGAGCTATATTGGATCTTGACAAACTCAATGACTTCGTCATCGGGAAACCAAAATTTAGTTTTTCGATGCAAGATTTGGCTTTGACGAATAAAGATATAACTGATCGTATCAACGAAGTCAAGAAGGAATTTCGCGACGATGATGCAGTTCATATTTGGTTAACATTCAGAATCATATTGCTGAAAGGTGTTGTCGATGGTAGAATGAATGACGAGCGATGAAGGAAAATTATTAACTACCTCGATGGGCAGCGATATATTATTTTAATAAAATTTATTTTACAGACAGACGACGACGTTTGGATTATCCGTGACAAACGTGACCCTGTCCGCGTGACAGCTGGAAGTAGAATCGTTATGTTGAATAAAAATTCCAAACCAGGAACATTGACTGGTACTGACAAATCGTATTACGAACGAGAGTATCCTGTGACTGTAGTTGTTTATGCGCTATATCTGTTAAATGATAAATCTGAAGTCGATGATCTCGCGTCGATGAAACTGTCAATGACAATTTTGTCGTTGAATTGTGTAGCTGAACGAGTTACAGAACATTTCTCAGCAGCGGTACGTGGAAACGGTTTAACGGATCATCGACGTGATAAAATAAACGCGTGGGCGGAGCGAGTTAAATATACCGGAGCGTCTATCAGCGACGTTGCTAAGTGAGAAAAAATATTAAGATTTCCAATTACGTTGAAGACGCTCACCGGAGTGATTTTGTACGCACCGAAATACACAAAAAATGGAACTCCGATAACAATCATTGATCATAATGCACATGCATGGACGTCCGCGGTGACGATATTTCTACGAAACAGAGCAGTTAAATTTTATAGCGACTCTATATTTGATTTTATCAACGATATCAGTAAGAGTGACCCTGTATCCGTGTGGTTATTTCGAAGTTCCGATGAAGGAAATTACGATCAGTTTGTGCGGCCTAGCGGAGAAAATTATCGTGCAGAATCACTCCACGAAGAAATGAAAAATCTTGCTCTGAAATACACGAACGGTGATGAAATCACTGTCGAACAATTACTGAATAACTGTTTTACCGCTCCATCAGTTGCTGCACACTTTGCTCAGGAGAAAAATTCATGGAGATTTACAAGATCGGAATTTCTTGAAAATGTGCAGCTAAGCTGCGTCGAATACGGACAAGGCGGATTATGGAATACTAAATACAATTATAATGACGTTATATCCGTGGACATGGTAGCTTGTTATCCTGGAAGTTTTCTTGGATACGGAGAGTGTTCTGAATACTTTAAAAGATTTGGTCATCCAACACACGAGATGACCAGAGTTGCGATAAATGGTACTTTGCCAGATTTTGATCTGACTGGATTTGCCTGCGTGGATTCATTCGAGTTTGCACGTAATCGCCATCCGATTGTTTGTGTGTGGTTTGGAAGACATTTCACAGAAAACACTGGGCTCCTATTGTGTTGTTACGATACATGCTTGATGTAAACTTTTTGATATCGTTGAAAGTAGGTGACGCGATAATATCGTATCGTCCGCAGAAACAAATTTGGTTGCCAGAACCAGATAAGTTTGATGCAGAAAGCGATGTCAGAGAAAAATTTCCCAATCTTGACGAGGATGAAGTTGTTAAAATTATTATTGCGTTATCCGGATACAATTGAGAAAATAATGAGAAAGTTGCAAAGGGTCTCGGCAGAAAAATAATCGGTAAATTTACTCAAGGTGGTGCGTATGATCATAAACGAACATGTACCAGGTTGATCATGGACGATGCAGAACTCGATTTTATAATTGCTGATACAACGGAGAAAGGTGTGTTTGTGAACCGAAATGATGCTTGGTGATCGAACGGAACTAAATTAGGTACAATTGTGAGTTACACCGATGGCGAGTCGCTGCAATTTACTCATTTAAGATCTTCGATGCTCGCGTATATTTCAATAAATTTGCTATCGATGATAATAAATTTCCGTTGACCGCGATTAAAGTTGCCACAGATTCATTTTATATAAATAAAAAATATTTGGATTTGCTGCATGGATTACTTGGCAATGGTGAATGGGGATCATGGAGAATAAAACACGAAAATATATTTAGTTAGTCTGAATCTGCCGACGTTGACATTGCGGAAAAGTATTGCAAGAATAACAATCAAATGCCAGCATCGACATCGCCATCTGTGTATGATCCTGTAGCCAGGCATAAAACCTTTTATGTTAATGGGTGTGGTGGTTCTGGTAAAACAACACGCGAATTGAATTATTGAGAAGTTCAGATATGATTGTGCTGACGCCCACACACAGACTCGCCAGAGAAATGAATGAACGAGGAGTAAAATCACAGACGTATCATAGTTTTTTTCCGATGGTGCGGAGCCTCGTGGACTCCATCGCGGATGGGTGAGAAATATATTCCCAAGATTATTATCTGGGACGAAATTTGTACAGTGTGACTGAAGTATTAAATATGTTTCTTACGTGGCTGTTATCGAAGAATACAACTGTAATAATGTGTGGCGATCGTGGTCAGCCGCCACCTTTTGTTGGACAATCTCCACACGAATGGTTATGCACGTTTGTAGATTATTGCGAAGAAATAAATGATGATCATAGAGCTATTGATGAACCGCTGAAAGAATTTAAAAAGTTAATCAGGCTGCAGCCAGATAGAATACTATGCGAAATAATGCGTGGAGTAATTCCAGAAACTATTATGAATGATTATTGGAATTTATGGAGGCCAGTTGATTTCATAGCTGCAAGTAGAAAGATAGATATACACTGCAAGATAAATTATTATCTAAGCACAAAGAAAGGTTTTCAAATTTACCTGTACCATTGTGTTATCGCCCAACAGATACACGAAAACAAAATATCGAAGTTGAAATTCCAGGAACTAATGAGAAACAAAAACTTGTACTTAATGATATTGTCACAGTTCCTGTCAGTGTTGTTACAAAGCGCGATAACGATGGATATATCTCATTGGACGTTATGATACGCTATAACGATTCATTCATCACAAGGATTAACTATTTCTGATACAAATATTTGGATTATTGATGATCGGATCGAATGGTCAAATTTAGTTTATCTTGCGGTATCTCGAGTCAGAAGAATATCTCAACTGGGCAGGGTTATCATAGACAATGATAATATAATCACTGACATCGTCAACGAGGAAGTTGTCAAGAAAAAATTATCTGGGTATCGACAATCTGACAAAAAAATAAAATAAAAAATAACCGCGACACTGATCTCGACGTTGAATTTATTATGACACTGAAACAATGACAGAATAATCACTGTACAAGTTGTAACTGTAATATGTTGTGGCAGTATTCGAATAATAATCCAAGACAGTTTACCGTGGATAGAATTAATAATAGTCTTGGTCACACACGCGAAAATGTGATGCTGACCTGTCTTGAATGCAATCAACGTAGGAGTGCCATTTTACAGAAGTGAACGCGGTGGTAATTGTGTGTCTTCAAGAATTACTTGTAATTGTTCGCGTACAAATCCACGTTAAGGAGCAGTTGAATCTAGTCTATAGATTGCAGGTCTACCTGTGGATCTAACCACGCTGGAAATTTTATGTGTGGTCACACTCCAGATAGGATCAGTTGCTCTTTTTCTACCCCCTTCGAATTCACCGGGTTCATATAAATATCTGACAGTCACATTACCTAACACTGGTTGTTTTGAAAAATCAGGTCATTGTACAGATATATAATTTTTTGTAATCGCGACGGTGTGTTTCATAGAAGTTGCATGAGTAATTTCATAATTTAACGTAGCTATCACACTTGGTAATCTTGCAACCCATTCGCGAGATCTCGTATCTGTTTGAATAATTTCCTTTGCATACTGGTATCCAAATAATCTCTCAGCAAGTGTTCGATTAAATCGTTCAACAATTGCCTGATCACAATGAATTGCAGTATGTCCTCGTCTGATTTTGACATTATGTTTCTTCATCAACGACGATACTGCACCAAGAAATTCTTTGCCAGGATCAACCTGTAATAGTTGTGGCCATTGCAAGGGTCCTCGATGATAAATTCGTTCAAACGCAGATTCAACTTCAGATGCTGTTTTAGTTGATAGCGGCTCTGCTTCTTTATACCTACTTGCAACGTCAACGACAGTTAACGCGTATCTGTATGTGCGTGATCGACGTCTACGTGTTTTAATAGTATCGTGTGGTAAAAACAATATATCTGCTTGATGAACTTCGTTGGAAGTGCTGACATCAAAATGTGCGTGCTGAATTTTTTTTAGGCGGACGTAGATAGATTTGCCATATTGCCTGTCATGCTAACCACGTTGCAGCAACAACACGTGAGGCTTTTGCTGCTTCAGCAAGTTTACTAATCGCTGCTCTACCTCTCCAATATCCTCTTGGGCTATAATAAATCGATTCCATTATAATAGTTATCTATGATTAATTACCTGCCCCTAGCACTAGTTTACCTTTCATCGCAGATTTTACTAGGAAGCTAGCAAGTTTTTCTCTGAGAGATTTAGTTTTTACAGAATTTAACGCAATAATCAACTTCATATCTGCAATATGCCGTTGTTGTAAATCCTTACTTTCATACGCAACATCATGAACGTGACACGCTTGATCAATTACGTTTATTGAATACTCTCCAGGTCTTGGTTGATCTTGTTCGTCAAGTCGGATATTATGTCGGGTTCCAGGACCACAATAATTATATCCAGGAAGATATTTTTCTCCTGGGTATTTGGACCATGGAGTTCCTGATAATTTCCCCAGCGAAGTAGCGATATCACCACCTGTCTTCGTAGAATTGTTGACGATGGAATCGTTAGAGATAAGTTTATATTTTTTTGTACCACATTTCACACACTTGCCTGTAAGTGCACGCTTGCTATTTTTTGTTATTATTGTTGTGGATGCTCTGCATCGAACACAATATAAATTCATATTATTTATTATATTTGTACAACATGGATGTCATTGATTTCTCAGCGACACGAAAGCAAGAGCCAATCAAGCATCATGCAGAGTTACCAAATTCTATCAGAGCAATTATCATAGGTCCATCTGGGTCTGGTAAGACGCAATTATTGCTTAATCTGATAATGAGATGGCTAAAGTGGGATAAGTTGTATTTAGTGGCACCATCCGTAGATGATCAGCGATGCTACGATTTGCTTCAAGATTTTAATGAAGAAGCGAAGTCGTTGGATGAAGGTAAAGATGAAGATGATAATGATATTGTTGATTTTATCACCGATATTGATGAAGCTGCATCTGTGGATGATCTCGATGGACGTATTAATAATCCCGTAGTATACGATAATGTTATGCTGGACAGACAAACAAACCCAGCTAGGATATTCTCACGAGGTAGACATAAAAACACTGATATTATATATGTTACTCAGCAATATACACAAATACCTAAAGTGATCAGAGATAACTGCAATCTTCTGGTTGTGTTTAATGGAGTCGATACACATACTCTGCGAAACATTCATTAGACTTGGTGTTCAGGGGATATGAATATGATTAAGTTTAAAAATTTCTTCTCAGCGGCGGAAGCTACCCTACACGAATTTATCACGATAAATTTACATGATCCTCGTTCGCGATATCGTATAGGTCTCGATAAAATTTTTGACTGAAAAACACAGCAGCAGAGAAGCTGAACGACAACGAGTGTGTGTGCGCGTCACAAACGAACACGCCTAAATGATGAAAAAAAAAAGAAAAAATACGTCAATGGGGAGTGACAAAAATTATGTAACCCGGATGATTTCGTTATTGCGTTCTGTTTCCCCGCAATATGGGAATATGTTCAGTTACAGGTTTGGGTTTGACGTTGTTGACTTTTGTTCTCAGCTTTTATAGGAACCTTTAATTTTGCAAACGGACCCTCCTAACCTTTGTAGGGTTCAGTCTCTCTGCCGCTTAAATACATCTCATCCTTCTAGAGTAATATATTGTTCGTATAGAGTGTTCTGAAAATGGAAAGTTTGAAATGAAATAGAAATTGTAATAACCAGCCATGACACATTTATTGCATACAGCTGTTTTGCTTTATCAGGTTGAAGTCCAGTTTGTCTAGCTATTGTTGAATCTCCACTGCATAATTATCCTGAAAATTTAATTACTTCCTTGTTTAATGTCCATGTTGGATAGTTTATTATTCAGCCTTGAAAATCATAATCATTTTGCAGAAACCAAATGATTTTTTTATAACAAAGTATTTAATTCAAGAAACAACGCATCATTGCTGATTTGAATATGCGCATGCGGACAGAACATTTCAGATACATTAAGGATATTTCAAAATTTAAATATATTGCCATACTGAGTGGCACAGATCATGCATGCCAGAATATATATATATATATATATATATATATATATATATTATATATATATATATATATATATATATATATATATACAAAAAACTGATACCAAAGCTGCGGAATGTAGGTAGCAATGGACTCCTTTTGTTCTAATGATTAGGTGGCACTAGAAATGCTTAGAGTCATCTTAGAGAATTCTAACAATGACACATCTTGAGAAATAAACGTAAAACACAAAAGCTCACCGAAATCAGTGAACAGTGAAACATTGATCACTGTGACTTACGTTTGTGATTAGGTGTAGACAAAATGCATATCCTAATACAGCTTCATGATTACTGGTATAAACATTATGTATACATGGCGCAAGCAACCACAGCCACATGTAATAATACTTAGCAAAGTACCTACAGCTAATGTACATTTTTATAACCAATGAGCCAGCCTTGTAACATCGCCACTTACAGATTCTATGGAATCAACTCCAAACTGTTGCTTGAAGCTCTTGAAGAAATAATGAATAATATGCAGTGAGTCCGTACATATGAATATGCTTCTACATCAGCGGACAGCAATGTCAACAGTGGTGAAATAGTCTTCTCTAACTTTTAGAGGTGAGATGAATGTCTAATTTTACGTTTGTTTGCCTGTGAGAAAAAATACTAAATACATAGACTTCAAAGCGTGGAATATTAACTCAGTATCGTATAGTCTAGCAGGCTCATGTTTATTTGTCAAGTGTGTGAAACATTATTGCGTGTGGAGGGTGTATTTTGTGACGGTCTAAAAATTTTAATATAGTTGTAAAATCGACTAAGTGGCTATGCTATAAATCTAGATGCGATGTCGACTCAGTGGCGATGTGATAAATCCAGATCTGATGTCGACTTACTGGCGATGCAACTGTATCAATTTGTCATGAACTTGAAGAGTTATATATTTTCTTATAAAATACAGCGTAAATGAAAGTGATATTGTTGAGAATTTACAAATTATATAGTATGACTAATTTGAACAAAAATGTACCCATTATCATCTAAAATCATGGATGAGAGGCAAAACTCTCATGCTCTGTACAGTTTCCACCATTATATTAATTTATAACTTGCACACTATCAGTTCCCCATTTATAATACAAGTCCGTTTTAAGGACGAGTTTTTTTAAAAAATTTCGACAGATATTGTATCGGACGAATGAGGGGGGGGGGATCAGGTAACGTAGCTGAAAGCCGCCGATTGATCCAGTTGATGCTCTCAATGCGCATTTCAGTCCGCAGATTTTCTCAGACATATTCGATTATGTGTTTGCACACTTTGTAAAAGGCGCCACTTCAAACCCATTAATTTACTGAATTGGTGATAATATAATTTTAATGTCTATCTCATACAATTTGCTAGCACTCTGATCTAGTTGTAACCTTACTTTAAAGTCCCTATTTATTTATGCTAATTCAGTTTTGTCATTTCTAGTCACAAAATGATTCAATCCGTCATCTCAATTCAGTCGTTGGGTAGACTGTACAGGTGCAGCAGCTTGAAGTATTGAAGCTATTTCTATTAATAGAAACCCGTATCGGAGCTAAACCTGCATAGATAATATAACAGACAAGTCGAATTGTCGCTGCAGGGGCAGTTCAAATCGAATCATGTTAAGAAATTCACCCAATAGTTTTGCTTGAAAGCACAGACTGTACAAATATACTTATTTTGCTTTCCGTTGAAAATAATACAAATAATATTGATTTTGTTCACCCATTTACAATGTTATGCTGTTGGAATTTTCTAAAATATATTGCCGAAATGATTCTTGTAATTACCGTATGATAAATTTGAAGTACTGACTACAGATTCATTGGAAAAAGGGGTTCATGAGGAGCGTTTTTGTTTCTTTATATTTTGAAGGCATGAATGTAATATCCCTTTATTCGTAATTAGTTATTTTTTGTAGTAAGAAATTGCTAGAGATGTTTTTCTTGTCGACTAACGGAGTATAGATGTCTCTACTATTGTTAAGGTTATGCATTGTACATGGTGAGCAGAGTTTCAAGCTGACTTATGGCTAATACACATGCACAAAGTTAAACAACGATAACAGCTATCATAACTTTCTAAAAGACTTTCGTTAACCAATGACATTTTAATCCATTTTCATAGTATTTAAAATTATTTATTGAGAATTATTTCATATTTATTAATATTTCAACATTGCTGAAATGTTAGTATATTTACCTGTTGAGAAATATTCACATCAAAGCAGGTTATCGCGTGACCAATCAATTTACCATGTAAGGTGAATTTACAACCATCGGCTCAGGTGGTTACGGAGAGACGGATTGACGGACGGACAGAAAGACAGACGAAATGACGAAACTGATTTTTTCCAAGCTAGCGAACATGTTTTAGAAACCTCATCTGCTGGGCGTATTAAATTGTGTAAAGCATGTTTACTATTAGCTATGATCAAGTAAACATCACACCCTATATACAAGCAGTAGATCCTTTCCCTCACAGGATTGCTTGCACAATTTAGATACATACAATTTTTTTGTGTGTTTGACAGGAACTATGAATAAAACAGTAGTGACTCCTAACCGTCGGTGGCAACTAGCTCTTTACTGCATAGGTTGCAATTTAATGAAATGCACACTTGATAGGTTAAAATTACAAAAAATGTTTGAGTTTCCTTTGAATATTTCCATGTACCCATGCCGTAGAGCCTTATAAATGCATATGCTTGACTATATTAAAGATTATGAACACAAGTACACACCAGTGCTCTTCTCTGTCTTCAAAGCAATATATAAAATCACTTGTGTAACCTCCATTATTTTCTGCTGTTTTCATAATCTCGAATATTACAATTTATCTCATCAATACTGTGAGATGCACGATCTCCACTATTATGTGCATCAAACTGGCACGATCTCTCATCTAGCCCGCTGTCTGATGTAGTCATTCCTCTTCATCCTCGCTATCTCCATCATCATCTTCGTTCGCTCAAGATGATGCTGCCATTGGCACATATTCCCAACGGAGGAATGCCGTGGTAATAACTACTTAAAAAGCTTTCTTTTTCTTAGACTGATGTTAAGCACGAGAATACGAGTGGTTCAATATGAAGGTGAAATTAATTCTATTTTCATTCTCTGATTTGTATTTATTCTTATTTGTTTACCTATATATTTGGGTTAAAAAGTACATTTCACTGATGAAGGGGAAGGTTATGGGATCTGAGGAGGTGGGTGCAATGGGATCTTACGAGAAGGTCAACTGTCCGGTAATTTTAGTTTGGGACGGCATAGTGTCTTACGTAATTTAACGCTTAAAACATAGATTTAATATTGGGAGACTGTCTGGGTTCTGACGAGAATTTATCATTAGGATGTCACTTTAGGATCTTATGTGAATCAGGCATGATTCATCCCATCGGTACAGACACTCAAATGTACTGACTAATACACATTCTTACTGACCATATCCCGCGCCTACTGACCAGAACCCATGCCTACTGAGCAACACTTACTGACCAACTCGCATCTTGAGTCACCAAGATTTATCATGACTTACCAACAACTACACATATAAACTACAAACAGATGTGTGGGTAAAATAGAATGTAGAGTGATGACGAATAATAGGTAGATTACATATTCTCCATCCGAAACCTAGCTTCAGGATTCAATACTTCCCGTACAAAGCAAACATAAGACATATGGTCACTAACACGCCTAATAACCATCCATCACCCATCCTAGCAAACCAAACAGAGCAGGGAATTAGACATAGGTAATGATTACTCACAAACTGATGGATTATCACAGGTATCATTTCACAACCATATCGTAACATATACAACATCATAGGGGAGGGGCGATTTGAAAAGTCAAAAGTCCTATAATTGCATACATACATACATACATACAATACAGATGGTAGTAAGCATAGATGTCAGCATTGATAAAATGCACTTGCAAAATTTAAGAGAACAGCACAGAAATGGTGATAAATTAAAAATAGTTTATAATATATCAATACTAACGTATTGATTAGTGGGTAGACCCGCTTACTATCCAATGTACTAGTGAGACTGTACTATCTTTACTATCTGAAATCCTGGAATTATCTCTTTACTATGTGAACGTTTAGATAATACAGTACAGAAAATTGCTCAAATCAGTAGAAGAAGAGAGAGATAGAGAACAGAATGAGAAAAAAATCAGAGAATGTAAATAATGTCCAAATAACACGAGAAACGGCAAAAGGTTGCAGTTTAGCGTGCTACTTTGAGAGAGCAGTCGATGATGGTAATTTCAGACGTAAACGTAATAAGGATGCTACACTTAGATCTTTTAGGAGAATCAGTCAACAAATATTCATAGGAATTATGCCAAATTTAATCAAGATATTAAACCAGGAATTTAGCAAACAGTCGGTGCAAGTCTTGTCAAGAGATAAAGAGAGTAAATTTGTGACTGTACAATTTGGGGGATCTAGGTGAATGAGCGAAACCTCTCATACTCTGCCACACTGCTCTCTTGTGTCTTTCATTTTTCGCTTATGTCTACGAAAGTAGGAAAGCAACGATGAAATTATCCAGAAAGTATTTAGAAACATAACTTAGCTAAATGTATAACATATTTATATAGTTCACAAGATCACTACTCTCCGACCCTAATCAGCAACTGGAGCTATCATCTCTTATAACACCCTATTTTAATAGCACTGCAAGAGCTGAAGAAGCAGACCCCGAAGTGGTGGAGCTCAGGAGCTGGATGAATGCATTTCCTTATGTGGCTGTTTCTACTGCAAACAGAATAAACACATGAAATGTTATACGTCCGTCATTTAGCGAAACAAAGAACAGGTTTTATTTTTTCGGTAAACTTTGACATTCAGAAAAATAACACCACTTTTTCTAAGTTCGAAAACTCGAGAAAGTAGAACATGTTAAGAATAAATATAGTATCTAGGATGAAATTTAAATGGCATTTCTAAGCACAGGTTTATCCAATTTAAATTTAAGTACGGTATAAAATTAAATATCTGCCCTCAGAGAGATTTGTAGAAAATGCAATTATATCTAACAGACTCATAAATAACAAAACAAAGTATTTTATCCCATCTGATGTGTCCGATATATCGAATATAAAGTTTCCAGACAAATATTTAATATTTTAATACCAGCACTTTAAATATGGTAGAATGACATTTACATTAAATGCTGTGCTAACGTAATAAGTAACCATCTTTCTGATTTTCTGTAAATCAAAATAGTCTTCAGTTCTTTAAAGGCACACATGTTCATGTTTTCTTGCATTTACTTTCCATGGTGGGGACACACCACCATTATTTAATACAGACAATTTGTGTACAAAATCTCGCATTTGAGTGTAATCACATACAAACGTTTGGACAAGAATAATGCATCATTGAAGCTATTTCTTCAAAACAAACGTTTGCTTTCACTAAAATGCAAATCATATAAAAACTAAATTATTTATAATGATATTTCTAGAAACGTATTTAAGGGGCATACATATTGAGAGTGAAATTTCCAATTTATAATATCAAAGAGTGATAAAACAAGGATAAAACAATCACCAAAAATGCAGGAAATTAAGATAACAAACAAAAGGTGAAAAAAGCCAGAAAATCATGTATTAGGGAATTAAAGATGTATACATTCTATGAAGGAAGCGCAGTGGATTTGTATGAATTCTTTGCTCACGTTGAACCCCACCTAAAGAATATAATTTGTTTGGAAAGCTGACAGGTCTTGTACCTGTAAAAGTCCAACTAGATTTGTCTATATGAATTCCTAGAGGGTGGCAGATTGAATAGCACATTTTACATAGTATAATATATGTAAGGTTCAAAACATTATTAAAACACCATTAAAAATGTCTTAGAGCATGTTCAAATGTTAAAGCCAACTTTTGACAGGAAATAGGCAAGAATACACAGTGGTGGTTCTAAAAACAGTATATCCAATGTTGATTTACTTGAATGGATAAATAAGAATGCATGCAACGTTTTTCGAAATATTAAGATATACTTACAGCTACTACAAATACACATGTAATTAATTAATCTTGACTTGATGCAAATAAAAATACAAGGTCGATAAATTTTACATTAAAGCAGAGAATACATATGATTCTGAAAATGACTGTGAAATATCTGTAATTATATATATATATATTTTTTTCAATCTTAAAAATTGGATCGCCTGTTTGATACAGCAAATCAGAATAAGTGGTAGACTATCATAATGTCTTAAGAGCCAGTCATCAATACAATGCCGACCATGACGGTAATTTAAAAAGCTCATGATGATTAGGATGCAATAAGTCATGCTATATATGTTTTATGTAACAAAATTATAACAAACTTTATGGTCTGTCAATAGGACAATTTCTCCATGTTAGGAACTCTGAATTGAAAGAAAAACAGATTAAAGACAAGACATTTTCATATAGTGGAATGATGAAAATATAGTTTGTAGTATATTGGGCATTGATATGACAATACCTTCACATGTACATAACTATTTCTTACCCGTTAACCCTTGAAAGGTAATTATTTAGAGGTATAGAATTATCACCTTCGCAGCTACTAAATGATGAAATCGATAAGAAAACAGCAGTAACCAATCTATTATCTAAAACAGACAACAAAAAGCTATATCAATCATTTATCTTAATCTTAAACTACATATCCAGTTGCGGATGAAATTAACCAAGATACATAACCGAATCCTATTTGTTCATTAACCATAGTTAGAGTATAGAGAGGTAAAAAGGAAATATTTTCAAAGGCTGTATCACATATAATCACAGCAGCGATATTTACCCTTACTTGACTATGTGTTTGAGGGTTGGTAGATACAGATTTGTGGTTATTAGGGATTCTCCAAAATGGCATCTAGATCTGTGGAAGCAAAGCGCAAAGGCAACATCCAAATTGTTAAAGTACAGAGTTACCAAATCTTATTGTCTCACGTTTTCACTGAGGTAGTCCAAACTTTATGTTCTGCTCTCACTGAATTGTGCAGACTATTACTGCAATGACACTATGTTTTTTTGCATTACTTGGATCAACTAACTGAAACAATACATTAGCTCCTTCGAGTGCTATACCGTTAGCTAATGCACCGTCTATTATAACACCAAACTGCCATTTTGCGGTAGCAGATTTGAATACATCCTTATCTGATTGCCCAAAATGGCATACCGTAAGCTCATCCATTGTTTTGCTCCGATCAGAAGTGTGTTGTTCGTTTGAAACTAATATGTGAATGCTTCTGTATGCAAAGACGTTCTGTCAGTTTTACATCCAAGAAGTAAATCGTATGCTGGTTATCTACGTACAATCCAGTGTAAAATTCGAGATAACTGATATCATAAGAGATAGAAATGATTTTACATAAGTGAATAATATATTTGTTGAGAGGTTCAAAGTTTACGTCAATGAAAATTATACACATACCTGATATCTTCGCTTGAATTTCCAATTTGTATAGTCCGAAATATATATTAGTGAAATATGATGGCTCATTATTCAGCCCTCACGTTTGACTCAAATAAGTTATCAGACATCAATACTGAAAATTTCCTGGAATGTCTTGGTTGCTTTATGTACTTTTTCATCCCCCCCCCCCCATAATCCATCCGACTTTGATTGACTATTAATATAACACCACGTTTATGCTGTTTACTTTTTAAAATTGTTTTGCAAGAGAGTAATAATAACAAGAGATTAATTTCTTCTCAAATTCATATTTTGTTTTTAGCTCATGAAGTTTAGCAATAGATACCATCCTTCTTATTCTGGTCTAATTGTTTATTTCAGGTGTAAATGTCTTTACGTTTTCTGCTATTTCTGATTTAGCTGTAACATATAATTTAGTCAATCCTAAATTCTTCTAAGCTTCCACGAGGAACAATCTTTATGCATCTGCTTTAATCTTTTTTCTTACCACTTAAATCGTACTTCCTAGGGTGTATCGATTTGTTCATTTCTTCATTAACAGCTATTTCCGTGTCAGCTTAATTCTTAGAATTTGAAGACTGTTCATTGGTTTAGAGTTAATAGTGTCTGAGCACTTAAGACCTTCATCATACTGCTGCAATATAGTACTGCTAGCCCATAGGATTTTCTCCCCAATCTAATAAACCTTTTGTCCAAATTTAAGTTTATTCATCAGGTTCCAAATCTTTCTATTAGCATCTTCAAAGTGTTTCGTTTATTATTATTGCGAGAAACTATTTAATGGAGAAATAGTCCTTATCTTCTAAAATTGCATGTCTCTGTCATGCCTTATCTTCTTATTATTTAGTTCCTTTTTTCAGTTTCTTAAGTTGTGAGTGATGATGACTCTCCTGGTAGTTTTATATTCACCTCATCCTCTGGTTTATATGGTGGTTTACCTATAATAAATCTAAACGTTTTCAATTTTTTGGCTGTTAAAAAGAGAAATAAATTCCTTTGACCCACCAGTGCTAGTAATTTAAATGTCAGTAATGTAATAAGCTTATCGGGTAATGTACCATATCTCATGGAGTAGTCGAATGTAAACTCAGTCAAACATACATTGGTTGGTAAACCAGCATTAAAATTTGGTAATTTATTCAGGAGCATTCTGCTACCAATTACAACCTCAGAGCTAATATAACCTCCGGTAAGTATATTATCAGTCTCGCACGTTTATTGGAATATAATTTAAAACATGTTATATTGTGATGTTTATTTAATTTATTTTGTGTGTTTAACTTTTCCCCAAGGTTGTACGTTGTAATCAACATATTTACATAGCTAACTTTTTGTCTATAATAATAAGTTGTAAACAATATAATCACGTAGCATGAGTTCAAGGTCAGTCTTGTTTATTATTAGGTTTTTCCATTGGAAATCTTCACATTCTGTTTTATGTGAAGTGAAAAAATATATAAATAGGGATTTGATAAACAAATAATTCGTTGATATTTCAGATCAGTCTCTGGGAATCAATCAGTAATCAGAATTTACATTCGTATTTAAAATAGTCATTGGAATCACTAAAGTGCTAATTGGCCTTTTTGGATTAATACACTACTTTGGGATTATTGTGAACTCATTCTCAGACATTTTATGTTGCATCAGTGTGGTCGTCAGGACATTTAAAACTTTTGGAACATTCGGAACATTCTAAATGTTTGTACTATGATAGGACGGTTAGGATTATTATTGATGTAATTTACAACTATGGCATTGTCTGGAATGTTTCATATGTATTGTAGAGAAATAAATAACTTGTTGATTTTACTTAAATTGTTGGTTTCACTCATGTCTGTTCATTTAAACACATTAAAAATAACAAAAGAGAAGGGGATTATTTCAATATGCTGACATGTAAAAGGAGTCCAGCGATGTCCATTCAGCATATTCTGATATTTATATGAACAAACTTTCATAGATATATTGGTATCAGTTAAATATGAAATTTATCTAATGAAGGATTAGAAAGAATGTTTAATAATAAAAAGTATGGGGAGAATGCTTACTAACAAAGAGTTATATGAAATTAACACTAGAGAAGATGCTTGCGAAATATAAGTTATCATTAGGTGAAAGACTTGAGCAATTGTTCAAAGTGTAGGGTGTAACTATTAATTCCAGCAACTACAGGTATCATTTCTACAAATCTTGCATTGACAATTGCAATGTATTTAAGAATGTAATAATGGCAACTTTTCTTCTAATCCTAGTCCCTCAATTTCTCCTACTATATTCGTGCACAAAATTAATCACGTCTGAAAAATTTTGCTGAGCATTTTAAGAAATGAAGATAAAAATCAATTGGTGCAATGCCCGATATTATTGTAAGTATCATATGTTGACCTTACTACTCATTTCAGCATCTGTTGGGTTGATCTAGGTTGTGGAGATTGAGTTTGAATTTATTATTGACATCATATACCACGCTACTTACCGAGGTAAATACCCCCACACTGCCCGAGTTATAAAGACTACTTATGAGAGGTTCTTTAATTCACAGACAAAGCAATCCTGCTCCCATTACAAGTATTATCGATATAACTACAAAACTATAACCTTAAATCTCCCACAGTCATGAAACGATCGCATAACATACATACGAAGCCTGAAACAAAGTTTTGACGTCTATCACGTTCGGTACCACACAATACCACCAGAGAACGTTTGGTGGAAGTTCACTGGAGTAATTCTGAAGGCAAAACAAATAATTCGAACACATATACAAACCATCATCCCCAAGATCATCCAAAGTAACCCCTGAGAACTATTTTCATAGTCACCCAAAAACCAATATGACTTCCAAGAATGTTCGAACAACCACCTACCTATACATAGTCAAAATGATAGAGTTAAAGTTCCATGTCCACGCAAAGAACGCGACTGAGTTTATTATGAACTTAATGGAGTATATTCTGCATGATTTGAAAACGGCAACGTCTAGCAAAAGATCAAGACGGTTTGCAAGTTTCTATCACTCTGACAGTTTTAAAACTTTCGTCTGGATGGAACTTAGTAAACATGCTAAATTAACACCGTCCAAAATCACCAAGAAGTTTCAACGCGTGTACATATCGAACAAGCCTGACATTTCCGAATGAATGTCTTATCTGTGGATCAACTCTATATCACGAAATAAGTATTGTCGCGAACAAGATGCAATATATTACCCAGGCCCATAGTGCTTGCTAGAGCTCATGCAGAGACAACACATATATATGAATAGAAATGGACGGACATTATGAAATCGAACTAATCTTAAAAACGCATTGAAACAGACACCATTTTAGGAATAAGCTGGGATTTTGACAAGAACAGTGTGTGCACGGACCCCATGAAATGTAAAAATATTCAAGAAGGTTTGGCACCTTTGTATATTTTTGAAAACTTTCCTCAAGCGATCTGTTGATTTATACTATTTCGAGGGCTTTATCGGACTCGTCTTAACCAATCGGATTAATAAGATCAAGCTATAGAAGCAGAAATTAATTTGGAACACGCTGGGATTTTGACAAGAATCGTGTGTGGACCTCATGAAATGTAGAAAATTTCAAAAAGTGTTGGCAGCTTACTATATGTTCAAACCATATTCCCAAATGATCCTATGTTATGGACCTCATTTTCCAGACAGAAAAATACATTCACTTCTATCGCCATCAAAATCGTTCGGACGCTATTTGCAGATTTTGTTGGATGCAGATACTATAGTGAAGATTATGAAAAAAGGTTCAACAATAAGCAGCAATACAATCATTCTTGAAAGAGATATCGTGGCTGTTTAGCGTCGCGTCCTTGTATGTATTCCTACGTGAAGATGCATGAGTGCATGTTCTACTTGTGGATTACGATTTGTGAGTCAAACGTGTTTCAACCGACATGAAAGAGAAAACGTGCTAAAGACAAAACACCATTTGTCATCAGCTCGTCGAGTTGGATCATCAGTCATAGGTCAATTAGCAGGATGAGTCATTGGATCACCAGAACAACACCATCAAGAAATTGAAACGAGACTATCGCGTGGACTTTTCTTTACTTTGAATGTCCTCAAGACAGATATATTAACATACTAATTTTTTTGTAGCTCATCGAGTTTAATATGAACGAATTCAGAAACGATTATATCACCATGGGAACTGTAGTGTGCTCCCCGGAAAAGGTGAACAGATATTTAGGTATATCCACTAGCCATTTTCATTTTCCTCAGAAGATATTTGATCTCACAGAAGACAGGACAATCGTTACGCCAACTAGCAACAATATGCAGAAAGGCAACATGCCACAACTAACAATGAATGGAGCCATGCTAATTTATGTGAAAAAGGAACATTATAGTTTAAACAATGTATGAGTTACATGGCTATGCCTTTTAGACAACTGCCTGAAACATGTGGAATATCTAAAGTAGCTAACTATATTTTCCTCACTTTATTGATGCTGAAGATATCACACTTAGTGCAACCTCGTTGACCCAACATCGGCTACTACGGAGCAGCGAGAAACGTTCAAATTTCAACCACTGATACCAATCCCTCCGGTAGATCGTTTTTGATTTTCAAGCAGAAATCCTGAAGTTATTTATCAAGGACGGGGACATAGATCCTTTCAAGGAAGCTTCTACCATTGTCAAAACTTGTGGTTTGGTGTATCGAAAGACTGTTACACTCTAGCTATTGTGTACCACATCAAATGCATGAATCAGCGAGTTGTGGATATTAGGCCAAGGTTTTGTGTTGGTTACTTTACTTGTGGCAAACTAATGACCACTGGATACGAAAGCCCCACAGACTTTGTACGAAGTTCAAGGCACAGTTGTTATCCTGACTGTTAACTCAAAAATCCGTGCGAGGTGTTGACCGTGGAAGATCTTTACTAAAGACCTAACCAACGTCGCCTAAGTTTGGAAGCTCAATGCTACAGAGTGGTGTAAATGTGGGAATACGACTAAGACAGACAAGAATAATGCACGTTCGTGCTCTACTGCAGAAAATGATGCTGTCAATAGACGTGACCTATACAATTTCAAGCCACTCTTTATGCCAGAAGCTAATATGAAATGGATGGTTTCAGGATTATCCCTGTCTTACTATGGACAATCACAAATGAGAGAAGAAAACACGTTTCCCGTTGCTTTGATGGATATTTTCGTTTTGTTGACTGAGCACGTTAAAAAATAAACGGCAGGACTGTCTGGATTTATCTAGAACAGAATGCATTTATCTGGATGAAGGTTACCTAGTGCATTGTTTCATTTGTGTCGTGAAATTCTACGATTGATGGTATACATATACAGCTTATACATGCATTATGCTCTCCGCTCTGCGCTACCTTCGTTGGGTACATTGTATCACAACCTCTTATACTTTACAAGCAAAGTGGATTCGTAGTTTACAACTGGAAGAAGGCATTTACCATTATTTTATACACATTCAAGGAAGGCATTTACCATTATTTTGTACACATTCAAGGAATGCATTTACCATTATTTTGTACACATTCAAGTGAAAGGTAAAGAATAAATGTTTAAGACTTTAAATCATTTGTATTCACATGTTAGACGAAGACTGGTTGCCCTACAAAAGTTAAAACTTCCTGGTATTGATAAATTGCGAACACGTGATAAAGCTCGCGAAACCATGACACTTGCACACAGTGTTACCAAGAAATACATGGGAAACATCAATGAAACGATTACAGTTTATAGGATCACCAATTGCTTTCCACACGACTCCTTTGAATTTGGGATAAGGTAGTGTGTGTGTGTGTGTGTGTGTGTGTGTGTGTGTGGTCGTTACTGTGTTTCTGCAAACTCATTTTGCCTGATGTATGACCATTCCACGAAAAGACATCGCAAAAGCTTTGTTCAAGAAAACTCATTCCCTGGAAAGTCATTAATTTGTGATGAGTGCAGATCTACCTCTGAGTGAAGAGAAGATTCGTCGTACGTTTCTCTCGGTTCATACTCACCAATATACATTAGAATGAAATGGTGAACACGAGTGGGAAAGTCATGGATCAGAAGCCTGAAAAGAGGACATAGTCTACAATGCAAATGTGTGTAATGAGCACTCCCAAAACAACATAAACAGACGAAGATCACGCTGTCACCGCAAGAAAGAAATAAAAATCAAACCTATTTGGAAACCGTCGTAACGTATTGCTTTTAGGTATTGCCTCTTTTAGTAAAAAAGAAAATATAAACAATTTTGGTGTCAAATGTGATGTGACATCAGTTTTTTTTTCTTCTCAGAATTTGAAAGAACTCTCTAGCAATGGCTGCATCCTTAATTCTCGGTGATTGACGAATTGTCAGATCATCATACTTTGAAGGCATTATATCTTTGTCGTCATTTTATTAATCACATTGCTGGACATGTTGAGTCTGGCATAATGAAATTATCAAACGCTATATCGAACACAAACAGTTTTGATTTGAACGTTCAGTACAATGCGACGTATGGCCCTACAAAGAGTACGAGAGAAATCAAAAGTCCTGGTTTTTGCTAAAGAATTAGAAATACCAAGGCTGACTTATTCTTATGACAGTCGTCTTCCAACTCAGTGCACATTTACTGATCGATTTAGAAACCACTATTTCAGATTATTTGAGATGTACGGATTTGTTTCGCGATGAAAGTAATGAAGTTTGTCTAGTGGTTTACATGTCGCCTTCCTCGTTTTTGTCGATATAAAAAAGCTATAATATACTTTCGCTTACTTCATCCATGACATTATTCAACATGACATTCCAATCTGACCATCCTATAAAACTGATTTGTGTACTGCATAAACATGTGCGTTTCCATTTGTTGAAATTAAGTCGGAAAGAAGCGTTGTGATTATGTTATTTGATGGCATTTAATAACTGCAAGAAATCGTTCACATTCTTCATCAAACCTAACGTTTCTTTGAAAATCATGAAGTAGTCTTGGCACAACTCGTAGATCCAATAACTGTTTCCCATATGAAGAAAGGAATTATCTTCGAACTAGATGGAAGTGGATTTTGATTCTACGATTGATTTCCAATATAACAGCCAAGTACAACTACAACCAAAATCAAACACCGCATACCAACCAACAGCATAAAAAAACCCAAACAAAAACAAATTAAAAACAAGCACAAAGCGAAGCAGATAGATGTGGCTAGACTATATTCAAATTTATCTCTCAAGAGAAAATAGAAAAGGAAGACTACTGCACTCAGTGAAAGAGCTATTGCAGCCAGAACTCAAATGTACTGACGGTCTCCACCCTCTCATCCGTTATTCATGATGCCAGCGAACACAGATTTAAAACAAACTAGATTTTCAACTATTTTAAAGAATCCTACTATACTGACTTCCGCTTCTAAAGCAATTCATACTCTGGCGTTCTCTTCGTCTTCTTCTGCTTTTATGGTTGTGGTACTGATGCCGAACGAATAGCACAGCCTTAAAGGAGAAGGATAATGCTGTAAAATCTACTGGATGTGTCGGATTTAATCCTTGATAAAATTTCCTTTGTCTCTTCTTCCTGTGTCAAACAATCAAGCTTGCGCCAATAATTGGACGCAACTCTGTATTCAAAAAGAAGTTTGGACAAGGGTAACCACATTTCTGTGGACAAGATATCACAAAGGGCAAAATGTATTGTCTGTACTCAAAAGCTAATGAGCCGATGCATAAGCATGTCATCGCTGTACTGTACACCTAGATCTTATGGAAGGATGTAAAGTAACACTAGACCCTTACAGACCGTGGAAGGAACTCCACCTTTGGTGCTAACAGATAAGACCTCATGTACATCTAACCTTAATCGCACGGATACTTATCACAAGAGTGACAATCCGTAGGTATCGATCAGACTTATCAGAAACGGAAAACTCGCGCAGCCATGTACAATTATTGCAACGTCTTCAACTGTTCCAACATTAGGCTTAGACAAAGCCACAGAAGCTACTCTGATATATATCAAGAATTTGTTGAAGATCGCAGAACAAATGCCGAGCAAAAGCGAGTGTCTTGAAAGGTTTTCAAAGAACACAGAACACACTAGGAAATATTTTACACATTAGCATACACTCAAATTCAACCACCTTGTGAAAGCCTACATTCAAAAGTACCATTGCAGTAACAAATGTATAGCAGAAGAATTTTATCCACAAAAGACGCGGCAAGTTTGTTTTATAGATTGTTCTGAGCTTTTGAGACATCCAAGAAGGCTTAGAAACAACATCTTAGGTTAGAAAAGGGAAAGCACAAAAAACGATATTCACAAAGGATATTGATCCAAACTGTTTTTATGTGATAGGATACAATCGTGAAAATCAACCGCCAGGATATAAACTGAATGATAAGAACGAATAAAAGGAACATTTTACTCCTCCGACTTACAATGAGTGACTAAGAACGACGACAACGTCTACTGTAACGAAGTATTCTTGGACAAAGAGTGACGAGGTGCAAATGTGGTCTTGATGTTTAACGTTATGCTCTGTGGATTGCATATATATATATTGGTACTTGTAACAAAAGAATTAATTCCTGTTTTATATCAGTCTGTGAGCATCCATAATGATGGATTACAATTTTGTTCTGGTATAATTCCAGAGAAATTATTATTCAAATCACTTATTGGAATTTCGAAGCTTTCATTGACTTTAGATTGATAAATTAATTGAAATTAGTTTGAACTCATCCTGCAGACATTCTGGACTGCATCATTGTGGTACATCAGGACAGTCAAGATTATTGGAATTAATTCAGAACATCTGTATCTTTGGACTTGTGATAGGACATTTATATTATGTTTAATTTAATTCATAATAATGTAAATGTTTCTTAAATTGTCACTTTGTAACTTTGGACAAATAAATAGCTGTTTCATTCTACTTAAGCTGTTAGCTTCATTTACCTTTCTGCTGCCTACTTTAAGACCTCGTCTCATAACATCACTAAGGCGAGTCTTGAACCGCATATAATTCATTTGATTTAAGAAACCCTAATACAGCCTGATACGAATATGTAATTAAATTGCTTGTGTGTTAGTTTTAAATTCTTTTTCTATTTTTGTTTCATTATGTTTTATTGTAAGGATACTATTTTTACTGGATTTCATAGTTTTCCCAGTAAATTTAATTCTATTCTTTTAGTCTGATTAGAGCGCAAGTATTGCTTTTTTACTAATTTTAGCTAACCTAGTTCTTAACCTTGGTTCCGATTTTGTAAACATTGAATGAAAATGATTGGTTATTACCAAGATCATGTTCGGCCCACGTGTTAGCTAAGTTGTAAACAGCCTTTCTTTTTATTTATTTCCAGCGTGAGAAACTGATTCTTAGCTAGGGCTATTCTGGTCTACGTGTAAATTGGCATTTTTTTTTTTACTGCGCTGTTCGATGATTAAGTGACCACGTGACCCATAACGCGGGTCTGAAATGACGTTTTAGTTGGGTTTAATACTCATATCTCAGTGAACGTTTGGTCAGTCGCAAAATGATTCTTTTGGGCTCAAGGTATTTGTCTTGTTGTTGCCATTTGAGTTGATTTCCGTATCTAAAATAATTTATTCACCCTGGAAAATACTTTTCTTCAACGAAATTCTTGAACAAAGACATTCACTAAATTATTTGGAATTCTAAAGCCGGAATTATATTCTTAGTGACTGAACAAGGAACTGTTGACACATCAACACAAACTGGTTATAGTGGACGTCATCGCCTCCCATATTGGAACTTCATCGAGATTTGAACCTGGATTCAATTAGAACTGTTTAGTGATAGGACTTATATTTTTGAATTCTAGGAATAAATTTTGGATTATATTCACAAACCGTAAGTCCTATTTTATATTTTTACCTTGTTTTCTATGGAAATAAATTATTTTGTTAATACTTACAAAGCTTGTTGGCTTCACTCTTTTCTTTTGTTATTTTTGTACGAGCCTACACGTAACAAAGGAAAACTGTGCGCTCTTCTTGGGATATATGAAATTTGGCTAAAATATTTCAGAAAATTGTTTTTTGAAATTTAAATTCCCCTAGTTTTTAAATCCCAAGCACTATTTCATTTTTTTTTGTTTGAAGTCTTTAGTGAAAACAACAGGCTTTTCTCACAATGTCATCAAAAGTGGAGACTTTTCTTTCTAGTCCTTCTCAGGAGCAGTTGGATAGTCTGAAAAAAGATGAGTTGCTTGAATTTGCCAGAAAATACGATCTTTCTGAAGCAAAATCTTCCTTAACGAAACAAGAAATTAAAAACATTTTGATCCAGTATTTGGTAGAGAAGAATGTTTTTGATAAAAGTGTTTTGGCTTCTGTCAGTAAGTCTGTATCAGACTCTGACATAAAAGTAAGGAATTAAAAATGAAATACAAGATGGAATTAGAGTTGAGGAAGCTTGAACTTCAGAAAGAAAAAGAACAAATGTTATTGGAAAAAGAGGAGAGAGAGAGAAACAATTGCAGTTGCAATCAGAAGAGAAGTAATTGCAATTGCAATTTGAGAAAGAGGAGAGAGAGACAGGAAAGAGAGATGATAAACAAATGAAATTACAATTTGAGAAAGAGGAGAGAAAGAGAAAGAAAAGAGAGAAAGATAAACAAATGCAGTTACAATTTGAAGAGAGGGAGAGAGAGATAGACAGATGCAAATACAAATAGAGAAGGATGAAAGGGAATTTCAAATTAAAATGAAAGAAATGGAGCTGGCAAGAGAAAAGCACGATCGCACTTCACATACGAATTCAAGTTTTGACAGTACAAAAAAATTAGGCTAGTCCCCCCTTTTAAGAAAAATTAAGTAGACCAATATTTTCCTTATTTTGAAAAAGTTGCTGAAAATTTGAAATGGCCAAGGGAGTATTGGACTCAATTATTACAGTGTGTACGTTTTGGCAAAGGTGGAAAAATCTATGCATCCCTGTCAGTACAGCAAAGTGCTGACTATGATTTTGTTAAGGACTGTATCTTAAAGAGTTATGCGTTAGTCCCCGAGGCTTATTGGCAAAAATTCAGGAACTATAAAAAAAGAAAGCTGGACAAACTTATGTTGAATTTGCAAGAGAAAAAGGGCAGTTATTTAAGAGATGGTGCTTAGCCGAGAAAGTTGAACATGATTATGAAAGTCTTGAACAACTTGTATTACTTGAAGAGTTCAAGAACTGTGTTCCTCATGACATTAAGAGTCATCTTGAAGAGCATGAGGTCGAAACCTTGGAAAATGCTGCTCTTGCTGCTGACAAGCATTCCTTAACTCATAAAGTTCCTGTTGTAAGCAAATCTTTCACTCAGCAGTCTACTGGTAAAAAGGTATTTCAGCCGAATACGACTCTTTCTAAAACTCAGTCTGGCACAGCGTTTAAAAATCAAGCTTCTGATAAACTTGATTCAAAATCCTTGTCTCTTCCTACGTGTACCTATTGCAAGAAGAAAGGTCACGTTATTTCTGATTACTTCAAATTAAAATATAAGCATCAGAATCAAGATAGACCTACCCCAAATGCTCTTATTTCTAAGAGGTCAAGGTCACGGTCATGTATTGAAAGCGATACATTTGTTAGGTCTAATAAACCCCAGTCTGATCTTATTATGGAGAATTATGAACCATTCATATCGAAGGGTTCTACATCACTCTTGTGTAATTTAGTCAATCCTATCCCTATTAAAATTTTAAGGAATACAGACGCTTCTCAGAGTCTTTTATTATCAGGTACTTTGCCTTTTTCTGAGAAGTCTTCTTCTAATGAGTGTTCTCATTCAGGGAGTAGAGTGCTGCTTTGTTAATGTTCCTCTCCATTCTGTAAATTTGTCATTAGACTTAGTTTCAGGATCTGTGACAGTCGTAATAGTGTCTTCTTTACCCGTTGAGAGCATTCATTTGTTACTAGGCAACGACTTAGCTGGAGACAAAGTTGTGGTTAATCCACTTGTAACTGACAAGCCTTCTTTGGATCAGAAAGTTGATCCTGTTGAAAAAGAATACCCTGAGTTATATCCAGTTTGTGCAGTTACCAAAGCTATGGCAAAGAAAGCTCTTGAGAATGATTTTGATAAGGAAAATATTCATTTGGCTGACACATGTATTGGCCGGGATTTTGATGAGGTCACTTTCACTCCTTTTTTGGATGAATCAAAAGGTATTGATCACAATGATCCTCTTTTAACTACTCATTCTGTTTTATCTAATCAGGGTGACAAACAACAATCACTTGTCGTCGAACAGGAAAAAGATCCTGAAATCTTCTGTTTGTTTCAGAGGGCCATTAGTGAAACTGAAGCCATTTAAGTACCTGTCTGTTATTTCATTAAAAATGGAATTCTTATGAGAAAATGGAGACCTCCCGAGGTACCTGCTGCTGACGAGTGGTCAGTGAACTATCAGATTGTAGTTCCAAAATCTTACAGACAGGAAATACTGAGTCTGGCCCATAAAACTCCTCTGGCTGGTCATTTAGGGATAAATAAAACTTATCACAAGATCTTGACTAACTTTCATTGGCCAAAAATCAAAAGTGATGATTGTAAATACTGTAGATCTTGTCATACTTTGTCAAATGGTAGGAAAACCCAATCAGAAGACACCTAAGGCTCATCTGGAACCAATTCTTGCATTTGACGAACCATTTAGCAGAATAATGGTAGACTGTGTTGGTCCCTTACCTAAGATCAAGTCAGGCAACCAATATTTGTTGACCATTATGTGTGCGTCAACAAGATTCCCAGAGGCAATTCTCTTGAGTAATATTAAAACCAAAACTATAGTAAATGCTTTGATAAACATTTTTTTTTACTCAGTTTGGCCTTCCCAAATGTGTCCAATCTGGTCAAAGGTCAAATTTTATGACTGGAATTTTCCAGCTAGTTATGCTTAAATCTGGCAGTCAGCAATTCAAGTCAAAAGTGAAGTTATGGTTTCACAGAACTTTAATTGAGAGAACTTTTGAGTCTTGTAATGGAGTTCATTCTCTCTTGCTTATTCTTCAAAATTTTCTTCAAATTAGATTTAACGGCCATTACAAAGTTAAGAAGAAAATAAATGAGTTAAATTATAATAATAGTACTCTGATCTAAATAAATTAATCGATTACCAGTATATTGAAAAAGATAGCCAAGTAAATCGTGAAATTAATTTAGTTGTACCTGTCCCACGCATTGAGGATTTAAGTGAAGGAATTCAATCGGACACTATTGATTTTGGAGTGACAAATCTTCGGAATTCGGAGATTATGAAAAATCTAGACCAGAAACTTTTACACTTGCAACAATAAGAAAGGAATGAACTTAAGCAGTTATTATTTGAATATGAGCACTTATTTCCAGATGTTCCTACAAGGACAAACAAAATTTTTCTTGACGTTCAAATTGTGAATTCTCAATCTGTGAAACAACTCCCATACAGGATGAACCCTCTAAAACAGGAGAATGATTTCATAGAGCCCAGTAAAAGTGACTGGAGTTCACCATGTATACTTGTTCCGAAACCAGATAAATTTTCCGTATGTGCACTAATTATAGGAATGTGAACAGTGTGAGAAAAACAGAATCATTTCCATTACCAAGACTCGATGACTGTATTGATAAAGTTGGAAATGCCAAGTATGTCAACAAATTTGACCTTCTGAATGGATTTTGGAAAATTCCACTAACGGAAAGGGCAAAGGAAATTTCGGCATTTGTGACTCCAGATGGACTCTATCAATATAAGGTAATACCGTTCGGGATGAAGGGTTCTCCAAGTACTTTTCAACCCTTGATGAATATGATTACCTCTGGTCTAGATAATTGTGATGCTTACATCGATAATGTCATCATCTACAACGTCACCTGGAAAGAACATCTAGCAACAATTTGGAAATTCTTCGACAGACTCACTGATGCAAATTTGACAATCAATTTATCTAAAAGTGAATTCTGCCTTGCTTGTGTGACATTTCTAGGACATAATGTGGGACATGGTCAAGTTAAACCTATAGACACTAAGGTCAAGGCTGTCTCTTATTTCCCTGTGCCTGTCAGTAAAAAGCAACTGATGCGATTTTTAGGTGTGGCTGGATACTATTGGAAATTTTCCAATTTTTCTAATATTGCTGAACATCTGACAAACTTGTTCAGCAAGAAAAACAAGTTTCTTTGGACTGATAAATGTCAAGAGGCTTTTGATAGGTTGAAAGCCATACTCAAAAGTGCGCCGGTTCTTACAGCTCCAAATTTCAGTCAATCTTTTAAACTATCTGTTGATGCGAGTGATGTTGGGGTTGGAGCAGTATTGATTGAAGAGGATAGAAATAGTGTTGAGATCCAGTGTGCTATTTCTCTAAGATATTAAATAAGCACCAAAAAAAAAAAAATTACTCAACAATCGAGAAGGAATGTTTGGCTTTAATATTGGCATTATAGCATTTTAAAATTTACATTAGTTCAGCTCCTTCTCCGGTTGTTGTGTTTAGTGATCATAACCCCCTTTACTTTCGTCGACAAGATGAAAAGTAAAAATCAAAGATTATTAAGGTGGAGTTTGTTTTTACAAGAATATAATCTTGACGTCAGGTACATTAAGGGCAAAGATAATTTTATTGCAGATGCACTTTCCCGTGTATAGAAATATTTTTTCATGCACACTTTGTATAATTCATAAGAGTTTTCTTATGTAATTTTGTTTTACCTCATGTATAATTAACATATGGTAAAAAGAAAGCTTTATTATATAAATCTTTCTTTTTCTTTATTGGGGGAAGTGTTACGCATATGTAATTAAATTGCTTGTGTGTTAGTTTTAAATTCTTTTTTTATTTTTGTTTCGTTATATTTTATTGTAAGCATAATATTTTTTACTGGATTTGATATTTTTCCCAATAAATTTGGTTCTGTTATTTTAGTCTGATTAGAGCGCAAAAGTATTGCCTTATTGCTAATTTTAGCTAACCTTATTCTTAACCTTGGTTCCGATTTGGAAACATTGAATGAAAATGATTGGTTATTACCAAGGTCATATTCGGCCTACGTATTAGCTAAGTTGTAAACAGCCTTTCTTTTTATTTATTTCCAGCGTGAGAATCTGATTCTTAGCTAGGGCTATTCTGGTCTACGTGTAAATTGGCATTTTTTGTTTTTACTGCGCTGTTCGATGATTAAGTGACCACATGAAAAAATAATTAAAATAATTTATTCACCCTGGAAAATACTTTTCTTCAACGAAATTCTTGGACAAAGACATTCACTAAATTAATCGGAATTCTAAAGCCGGAATTATATTCTTAGTGACTGAACAAGGAACTGTTGACACATCAACACAAAACTGGTTATAGTGGACGTCATCGCCTCCCATATTGGAACTTCATCGAGATTTGAACCTGGATTCAATTAGAACTGTTTAGTGATAGGACTTATATTTTTGAATTCTAGGAATAATTTTTGGATTATATTCACAAACCGTAAGTCCTATTTTATATTTTTACCTTGTTTTCTATGGAAATAAATTATTTTGTTAAAACTTACAAAGCTTGTTGGCTTCACTCTTTTCTTTTGTTACTTTTGTACGAGCCTACACGTAACAAGCCCGTAATGGTTGGCGTGATTTGCAGATTGATAGATGGGGTAATTTTCAACTCCATCAATCTGTGGCCGGAGTTGCACCGGACCGACAATCTTCCGCCTTTCCTGTGCTCAACTATCGGAATCTTGTACAAAATCCCCAGCGCATCCCACTGTAATCAGGTTGGCTTTCATGCAGCGATGACGTATCGAATTTATTTTTCAACCACAAGTATGCATGCGGTTAGCCTAAAATGGTCTTGTACACAATATCCTGTCGTCTCAGGTGGCTTTTATGTCAAAGACTTTGTAGTGCTGGAGCTGCAACTGCTTTTGAATAACAAATATTTGTTAAGAGGGCAAGAAGAAAAGACGAAAGATTAACTGGAAGATTGCATGGATGCTCATGAAGAGAAAATCTTGAATGATTGGTATAATGAACTGGTATTGATGCCTCTTAGAGCAGAGTAATGCTGCCTCCGTTCATTTACTTACCTTACAGACCAATCATAAAAGTCAAGTTTGACGTGAAGTCTTGACCAAAACGTACAGAATACACAATAATTTCGTTTCCTCTTGAGACACAAATTCCTTGAAATGCGGCGTTCTTATCCTCAAGACGACCCTCCTTATCGAAAACTAGTTTACGTCATCATCACCGAGAAGACTCCGATTCCTTAGTTTGTGGGTTATATTACAACGCTGACTGAATGACTGGGATCTCATTTCCCTAGAACGATCTCAAGCCAGAAAGGTGGTTTGGTAATCATTATGGTTATCTCTTTTCTTTAGCTTATGGACATAATTTCGATAGATGGCAAGATGAGACTGCCCTGATGGAAGTCAGATCTTGCTTAAAAGCGTCGCTAAACTATAAACTGCTTAAATATTTGTGTGTATACTTGAATCCATTTTAGAATAAAAGTGTTTCACATTCCGAAGAGTGACTGTTTGAATTTCCTTCGTCGTTGAGCGTACAAGGTCAAAAGGGATTTGTGAAAAACATGATTTTGAAAAAGAAATTTGTAATTTACTGATACGTCAGGGTGTATTTTAATTCTTTTTCGCGCTTTTGTTATTTTCAGGAACGTTCTCTTTATAATTTTTTAGGTGATGTTTTATATTAAATCCGCGTGCATCGTCAAACGTGTTTCATTTCCGACTGCTTACCGAGTCTTTGGGATGTTTTCATTAATGTCAGCTCTTAAAGACTACAATATCTTGCCATTCAACTTCGAGTTTTCGAAAGCACGCTTCAATGAATAATAACATGATTGGACAATACCCCTTCTTGTCTGAAAGTGACGAACATGTGATCACATAGTCAGATACAACTTTCTAAAAGTATGTTAATGAAAGTCCTGTAAGAAATGTACGCACTTGAATTCGGTTCGTAATACAAGGCTTATATTTAGACTCCAATCATTGATCTAAATAAACACTTTATTATTGGTTTTTATATCTTTAAATTTTCTTTGAACAACAATTCTTAGGAATAGTAGAAATATTGAGGGTACACTCGACGAAACGGTTACAAAATTATGCCTTAGTTATGTCCCCTCTCTGTGTTAAATAAATGCGACTACATATATTTCGTTGCATCAATCGTTCTTCAGACTCTAATTTTCATGTTAGATGTAAATTTCTGTCCTGCTCTTTTCGATGGCTTTTAGGATCTCCTCACAACATATATGGTTCTTATTCACACATATAAGCAATAGAAAAAATGGATTCACTTATATTCTCCTCTTCCATATGTTAGAACTTAATGTCCACGACAGAAATGTAAATGCTCTAAGTGTAGAAGCCTTGTCGCGATTATATTAATTACCAGACTGGTAATTGCAACATGCCACATCATTAGCCGGTCTTGAGAACTGGTTCTAAATCAGGATAAATAAAATAGCAATAAGAAGTGCACGAGCCTCTTGAAAAGTGCCATAAAACAGCAGTTGTCGTTCATTAGTTTATTACAAACGTAATTTATTTTGCGCATCAAGGAACAATCCGCGAACATTACAGAAAGTTGTTTTTGAAAATGACAAGTATCTCCTCGATTAAATCAAAAGTAAACATAGCTAATGAGAACATACTAGTTTCCGGTATTATATAGATTTCGAACAGGAATGTATTAAGATCTTTTAGATAAGAACTCAGATTTTCATATTATTACTGAACGTTAACAACTTTAAAGCAAAGTGAGCTTAACATTTTGTCTTCCGATACCAAAGATGTAAATATAGGTGTTTATAATAATTAGAGCTACAATTGTATGGCGATAACTACGATGATGACCATGACGAAGATGAGGACAATAACGATGATGATAGTAATGACAATATTCATAATGATGGATTCATAACAACAATGATCAAGAAAACGATATCTCCGATGATAGCGCGCACACACACACACACACACACACACACACACACACACACACACACACACAGATTATATGTTATGTATAATGTATGTTGTATTTGGCATTAGTCAAAAATCAAGTTCATTTTGTACTTGTCTAGGGATATTGATTTTATGAACAACATAATACATAGCTAATATTTCTCCGTGAGTGTAGATTAAATATCAGGATCATTATCAATTAAGGCAAACATGTTTATCTTAATCTCTTAATCTGAGTCTAGAATATTAATATTCGCCGATGGAATAACCTGGTATGACTGATGTTTGCCATGTCCTTCATTATAATTTTAGAAATAGACCTTATCTTGTTGACAATTTAAAATGTTCTAGAAATGAACTTTTGACCCTCATGCTGGTTTTATTTTGTGTTTTAGTTGTATTATATAACGTTGTTTACTTGAAAAAAATACTTATAATTGCGTTAAGATCTTGAAGTAGAATCAGTCTTATTGTTTTGTTCAGTTTTTCATTTGGATTTAATTATTTGTTCAAATTGTTATTCATTGGAAATGCAAAGTGCCCATCAATAGCATTATTTAATAAAAATATTAATTCGGAATCATAGTGAATTCAGAAAGAACATTTTAGATTATATTATTGTGATACATCAAAAGACTCTTAGTACATCGGCACAGCTCCAGGTCAGTGGCACATTAGCATATTTGAGATTACAGACACATCAACTCAGTCAATATTGGAGATTATTTTGAACATCATTGAATTTCAAATATACATTTGGACTTATGATAGAACTTTTAGGACTATTTCGGATTTAATTTACAATACCGTAAGCTCTTTCTAAATGTTCTTATTTGCATAACGCTCCTATCTGTCAATAAATTTAAGTGTGTGTGTGTGTGTGTGTGTGTGTGTGTGTGTGTGCTCATTTTGTGGTAAGTAAACACATCGCTTCCATTTTGTTTCCTACCTGTTTCAATTCAAAGTCTTGTGGATCTGAATGAGAGGCTGCTAAATCTGAGTGATAATGAATGAGGAAAAATTAATACTGTATATTTACATGTGGAGATATCGTATAAAATATGACAAATATATGGGATTGTGTGTTTTCATTAAGCTTTGTAAATTTTGCAGGTCCTTGATGTACTTTGACTATATGGAATCCACCACAGCATAGGGTTTCCTTCGATTTACATATACGTTTGCCACTTCAAAAATAACATTGACAAAACAGTGATTAGATGGAGTTCAAGTATTAAAATTGCTGCTTAAGTTCTTTCATAAACGTTTTAATTTTTCTGAAATCCAAAACCATTCAGTTGGATCACAAAGTCATGAACGTATGTAACACTTCATAGAATCTGAAGACTTTCTACTGTAAAATATCTAACTGTAAACAAGACTTGCCTTACATTTTTGCTAAGTAAACATGTTGTTCACAACTTAAGTCATGGAGAAACATTCGCTATGCAAACATGTTACATACAAATGAACATTATCGTAATGTACAATCTACAATCATAGACAAAAGTTAAGCACAAAATATAGACATACATAATATAAAGAGAAACAACAACAAAAGGAATGCAAACAAAAGTAACAACTTTGGTGTACATTTTAAAAAACACATCGCAAACAATAAAAATTTAATGCTCATTAATGTTCGAACATGCTTAAAAAGAACAAGAAATAATTAAATAACATAAACAGTTCCCAAAATCTAAAAAGAAAACAAAGATATTCAAACTCTTTGAGAAATGAAATAAAGGTATTTTGTTTATTTGTAATATGTCATATAGTAGAAAAGGTGGTATAATGTGCAATGGGAAAATCTTGTGTGTCTATTTAGAACAATATACATACAAGTATATTTATTGTATTTCATTGCAAAACACAAAAACTATGTTACACAATAATGAAAAACAATGTAAATAAACACAACCCTAGGATCTTCAAGATGCAGAACAGATGTTTGTTTTGTTATAATACGATGTCTGGAGTTTAAGTTACATTTGATGATTAAACAGTTTCGCTAATTGTTAAAGCTTTTTTGTAATAAACAATGTTAAGTTAATCATCAGAAAGTTTTTATGATAATTTTGTATATAAGTTAAAACCATTCCTAATGTTAGTTTTTTTGCTGGAATTTGTTGCCTAAAATATCTTCACATCTCTAATGAAATATTGTAAGATATATATTTTCATCGTTCACCCCTAAATTAACATTGCCAACATCATACTTAAATAAAGCTTGCTAACATTGCTAGCCCAGCAGTCGTTGGCATCAAGAAACCTCCAGACATCAGATCCATAATTACGAATCGGAGCTATATTCGAGTGAAAACATAGCAAGTAATGCGGTTACTGGCAATTTACCAACCTTTGAGAGACTTCGCTTAAAAATATGTACAGTTTTCAATGCAAGGAAAGATACATTATATACATATATATTTATATATAATATTCTCTCTTTACCTCTGTATGACCATTGCACCATTTTTAATAATTTCTACAATAGCCATCCCTTTAAAGTAAACCTAATCTTGTTTTAATTATTTTATTCTCAATATTTGTAAAAGTCAACTTAAGCAGTATTGCCGCTCAATGTTGATAATAGTATATAGTGAAGGTGTCATCAAAAACAGTTAAATCATCTACGTACCACAGTAAAAATAATTCTCCCATCCTTGTTTTGTTTTTTTTTAAAAAAGGGTTCCAATTGTTCAAATATGAAACAAAGACTAAGGGTAATACAACACAACCTTGGAGTACATCCACAGGACAATGAAAACATCGCGTACAATAGTGGTAAACTTAACCCATGCTTTTACATCATTATTGATTACCTTAATAATATTGAAGAGTTTTAATGTATTATGTCTACTAAATAGCGTATGAGGCAATAATTCCTTTCGACCTGTCAAAGGTCTTTTCATGGTCAATAAATACTGCATATATTGTGCCACCACATTTTCCTAAACGCTTATAAATTAAGGCAAACATTTTATGTTTATATTATGTTTCATAGCAAGCTGTTCTAACACCGGCTTTGTTTTATGCAAGTGATTTATTTTCTTGAACCCATTACTTTGACCTGAAAACATTGATTAATACATGTAATAATCTTATGACTCATTTCCATCACTTTTCTTCCGTTATAGGGTAATGATGACTCTTGACTAGTGTTCTTGATAATATAAATTATTGAATAGTTTATTAAATAATACTTTCAATATGACATCAATTTTTCAGTAGACGTTCGAAACAATCATATACTCATTAACTTTGCCAATTTTCAATCTTCTTAGTGTTAAGCGGACTTTGTTTTGAAAATTATTATATCTAAAGAGTCTTGAATTGTTTGATTTTTTCACAATTTTGTAACTGATAAATAGAATGGATAAACATTAAAATTTTGGAAACATTGTTCATACTAAGTAAAAGACGTTATACAGGCTGGTGCATAAATAATGGGACTTTTTGAACAACAAACTTTGATTATTTTATTGTATAGTGACGACGAAGTTTTGTTGTTTTATTTCATTTTGATTTCATATCTTCTTAAAAAAGATTTACAAATATTCAGTGAAGTTGTACAACGCATTCTAAACTCTCTTACATTTATTTGGGTTTTGATTTTAGTATCTATTTAATCTCTACCTAACCACGAGTGATCTTTAGAAAGCTTTCTTTTAAATGCCAGAGCTAATTTTGGCTTTTCATTAATTGTTGTTATCGAAATTGCTGCATCATCATAAACATCAATAATTTTGTCGACGCGTTCATTAAGATTGCCATAATTATGATTGAAAAACCTTGCAACATCATACGATAACAGTCCTTCAAATTTTAAGATATAAGATGACTCTTTTACTTTATTCCATATGTATTTATCTACCGGCCTATCTCTCGTGTCATTTGCAATCATCTATTTTCATTTTACTAATTTAATCGAGGGAAATGCAGTGAGCACTCTATCATCTTTGCCAAAAGACGTTATTTCATCATTTAAAACACACGTGTCAGCTAAACATAAACTACTGTAAAGGCCTCATTATCAAGCATACATATTAGTTGCCCTAAATCTTTATCCACATCTGCCATTAACGATCCTTAATCTAGTAATTTGTTACAGTGGAATGATTCATCTTGCTTTCTTCTTCATTAGCCCTACCGTAACTAATACTTTTTTGTGAGAAAACGTTTATAACATGTTACAATTCTAAGTATCAGAAAAGAACGAAGACCCATGAAGTTTTGTAACATTCAATAAATGATTTATTTCTCTAGAATTCAAAGTGAAAATTTAAAAAAGGACTTACAGTATTGTTAAGTCAATCTCAAATAGTCATAAAAGTTCTAACACACGAGTAAATGTATAAAATTGCATCAAATTTCAGTGGTGTTCCAAAAATTCCAACATTTAATGTGGTGTTTTACCCGTAGAATTGAATGTGCTAATGTGCCGATGGTTTGGAATGTGTCGATGTGCTAATAGTCTTGCAATGTATCACAATTATTACGACCTTATAGTCTTGAAATGAGTAATAGATAAGAGTTAGAAGCAACAAACTTTGTAAATTTTAACAAATAATTTATTTCGCTTGAATACAAAGTGAAAAATGTAGAAATGAACTTCGAGACTGCGAACTAAATCCAAAAATGCCTATAATTTCTAACACAAGTCTTATTGATTAAAGTTCTGAAGAAACGTTAGTATTATTCTAAAATAAATACAACACTGAATTTGCTGATGTGCCCGTGGTGGTCCGTGTAGTGGTTATGTACCAACAGTCTTTTGTTGGATCACAATAATACATTTTGTTTGAAATTTCAATACGGTAAATGACATTTGTGTTTCCTTTCTCAATGGTTTTTACAAAACGTGTTCAAATTATGTCATTGAACACACATGCGAAACAAAAACAGGCATTATATAATCGTTATTTATAATGACATTTAACCATTATCACATGTTAATTTAAAAAAATCCTCTTGCACTACGACTGTTGTTATTTAAAATAAAATTTAAATATTTAGTTCTTCTTCTCACTTGCTCAAACGTATAGTGTTCTTGAGAGATGAGTCTCTCATTAAATATTTAAATAAAACCCAAAAGAGAACTATACATGATACGAGGGTTTTAGCTGAGAACACAATTTAAGAGATTTGTACTTGCTGTTTTCTTTTTAGTATTTGCCACAGTTTGGAATCACTTTTAAATCACGACAAAGTAGCTGGGCTGCCCTCGTATTAAAAAAAATCTCAGTGTATTAAAATAACATGTCTTTTATTCGTACAATTCAACACATGGCTTGTTTTGCACATTAAGGAGCGATAAATGACATTACAGTAAGTCATACTGCGGAATTCAGTAATCATTATTAATTGAAAAGAAGTCAACATCACTAGTAAGTGCAAACGCAAAATTGGTATGAACAGATGATGTACGGGTCATCATCTTGAGACAGTTACAAAACGTTAAGTATGCCTTCATTGCTTGGAGTTGGGCATCTGGTTCTTGTCCCGTGTATAAGTACGTTCATAATTCCACACACACGTACATGAACAAATAATTTTGCCGTCCGTACTCAATTTCGTATGTGTTTATCATTGGTAATTATTACTTGCATGTGGAATATAATTTTGATAAATTATTAAGAATATCTGTGTCATGAAGTAAACTTTATTTGATTTTGGTTCCTCATTCAAACAATATATAATTTTCTTCTATGTGCATGTACACGATATAAATAAAAACGAATTCTTTGTCTTTGACTAAAATATTAAAAGGATAAAGTAAAAATGGTAACAAAACAAAACAAAACAAAAAGAAAAAACGAAACAACAAACAGATGTACCATTTGGTAAGAAAGGGAATCTCCTTGACTGAAAGCATCAAATGACGTTATGCATTTTCTCCCTTAATTTATGGGCAGGGATTAAGATATTTCCGTTTCCAATTAATGTTCAATAGGTTTCAATCCAAACATGTGTATAGACTGGAATTCAATGTAAACACATGTATAGACTGGACTTCAATCCAAAAATGTGTATAAACTGGGTTTCAAAGCAAACATTTGCATTGACTGGATTTCAATCCAAACGCGTGTACAGACTGTTCAAATAAAACATGTGTATTGAGTGGGTTTCAAACCAAACGTTAATACCTTATGTTTCAATCCAAACGTGTGTATAGACTGGGTTTCATACCAAACGTTAATAGACTGGGTTTCAATCCAAGCATGTGTATAGACTGTTTTTTTTTTTTTAACCAAACGTGAATAGATTAGGCTTCAATACAAACATGTGTATAGACTGGGTTTCAATCCAAACATGTGTATTGACTGTGTTTCAGTCCAAATATGTGTACAGACTGGGTTTCAATCCAAACATGTGTATTGACTGTGTTTCAATCCAAACATGTGTACAGACTGGGTTTCAAAGCAAATGTGAATTGATTGGTTTTCAGTTCAAGCGTGTATAGACTAGGTTCTATAGGGTATCAATTCAAACATATGTATAGAATGGATTTTGTAAGGTATTAATCCAAACACGTGTTTTGACTGGGCTTCATAAGGTTTGAATCCAAATTCCTATGGACTGGGTTTCATAAGGTTCAATCCACAAGTCTAAAGACGGAATTTCAATCCAGTCATATGTACAGACTGGATTTCAATACAAACATGTTTATACTGGGTTTTAATCTTAACATGTGTATAAATGTTAACCTAGAAAGGAACGTTAAAGTCCTAACGCCAGTCGAAGAAAAAAAAGAAAGAAAAGAAAATCGTCTTAAACAGTTAACGTCTGAAATCTGCGATTTC